>JAAGNO010020505.1:38214-95137 GCA_033439905.1 Ceryle rudis
TGTATATATTTGTATATTTTCCATTTTTATCAGTTTCATTTTCATTCAAGCTGTTCTACTTTCCTTTTCTAATGGCTCAGTCTCTCTCCCTTATTCCCTTTCTCTTCCTCCCTTTGGGGAGGGAGGGGGGTTAACAGAAAGCGTCTGTTATTGGTCTAAGGGGCCGCCCTGACCCTAAATTGTGACATAAGTATTTCTAAACATCCAGATAGATAATTAGAGGTTTGAATCTGTATGAAAGGAAAACACAGTCCGTTTGCACTGACCTTTGCAACAGTGATTTTCAATCTATACATTCTCTGCTCCATATAGCAATTTCTGCTAAATCTCATCATAGTTCTTCAGTAGAGAACATGTTTTAAGCTATTTTTAACTTCTGCTTACATGATTATGTGTTCTCTAAGTTGTCGGTTGTAGTAAGTTGGTTCTTTTACTAAATAATATATTCATTTCCCTATTAGAAATGAACTCTTTTACGGTTCCTCCTCAGAACCCTGTATTTTTACAATATTTTATTTAGTGGAAATTAATTAGCCTGCTAAAATAAAATTGTATGAGATGTCACTGAAGTGTAGTCTGTAAATTCTAAATCAGAGTCTTGTATCTAGTTTCTGCCTCATTTAATCAGACTCTTTGAAATTGCATTAGGCATTAAAAAAAGTGCTAGTGGCTATTTCAGGTCCCTAGAGAAATGTAGGTTGTGCATCAGATCTAGTCAGGAGTTCTGGTTTAACTGGCTTTATCAGAAATTTTGATTAATTAAACCTTAAGCATTGTGTAAGAATACAGCTGCTAGAGATGAAGGGTTTCTCAGCTGTTAAGGAGAGGGACTCAGAAGATGTGTTTCTTGGTGCTTGCCCACCTGCAAACTATTCTTAAATTCCTGCTCTAATTTATACTCAGTTTACTCAGTGGAACAGCTTCAGCAGGAAAAACTGGGATAAGCATATCAAACTAATTCATAGGCTGGTTTCGGGTTGCATTTATTAACTTTGTGGGAGAGCCAAATTCAAATCCCTGTTCTGCCGATAAGTTACGTGGCTGTGGAGTTGCTATTAACGGTTAGCATTCCCCCCCGTTCTTAAGAGCCAAGTTTAAGGATTACATTGAAACATAGTGCAGGTTGAATGATGCAATTTGCAAAGTCAATACCCAGGAGAGAAAGAGCGAGCTCATCAAAAGAAAGCACCAGAAAAGAGTATGCTGAAAGACAGAGGATGACCTCCGAGTCAGATGCTCTGTAAAACTGAATACCTTTTCTGCTTTGAAACGTCATTGTACTTTAAAAACTTTTTAATTTGGTAAATTCCCTAGCCCAATCATGGAAGTGTATGCTTTCAAGGATACATTTCTGATGTGCTTGTTAATAGCTAATCAAATGATCCAGTTGGTCCTAGTTAATTTTCTTCATTTTGCATTCTTGTCTGAATTAAAAAAAAAAAAAGAAAATTATGAGCATTCAAATAACAATATCAGTGCCTAAAGATTTTGCTTTCTAAGCTCTGACCGTGTTCTTAAGTGTTCTTACTATAGCAGGAGACTTTAATAGCAAAATAGCCAAAAAGCAGTGGCTAGAACTGGAAGCATTGGGTTGTAACATTTGTATTCAAGTTTGTAAATTAATTTACAAGGTTTTCAGATGATTCACCCACAAGTGCCACTCGTGTTAAGAAGAATCTCAAAATCCTAGCATGTTGCTAACTTTCAGAGTTTCTATTTTACTCAGTTCTGTGAGGAGATACTGTATAAAATAAGAATTTTATTTGTCACAATGAATAGGAAAAGAAAGGATGAGCTGGATTGGTACTTAGTAGATCAATATTCCAACACACCTGTAGGACTCAAGAAAAGATGTTAAATTCTGCTGTGCTTCAGTTACCTGAAGCCATTCCTCTCATGTAGTGAGAGCCTGTGCAAGTGTGCAGCTAGTGGGGTTGGGCCCTAAAAGGCAGCTCCTTGTTATCTGTGTGGGCTTACATGCTAATTCATCCAACTTTCATTACAACTTAGGTTAATCAAAAACTCAAGACAGTTATTACCTGCAGGAGATGATACAGTTTTTCAGCATATGTGTAAACATAACTGTACCTGTTAATGAGAGGGAGCTGAGAAAGAGGAAATTCTGGCTAAGTAGAAGGTAGGTCTGTCCAATAGTGATATTCAGAACCCTTCAGGAAAGTCTTAGAGAAAAAACGTCTGAATCTCTTTATATCTCTGTGCTAATCAAACTTAAAGGGAATTATGCCCCAGTAGCAGACACCGGATTTGATAATTAATACATGTGGCCTTCATTAGTTTTGATTTTAAACTTTCTTAGCCCCGTGAACACTGCAGAGTTTCACCTTCTGATCAGTTACATCGGTATAATTTTTTCAGGACCATCCTGGTCCAGGATTAGGTGAGAGATCTCCAGATCCCACTGGCTCAGTGCTTTCACACCACTGCAAGTGTGAGCACTGCTGAATGCATTTCATGGTGGATGTCATGATTGCTTAAGTAATGTTAGTGTATTCAAGTTAAATCCTGACCTGTTTTACAAAAATGGTATTTTGCAGCATTTAATATTTACTATTTAGAGTTACAAGAGAAAGAAATTTAGGGTCACTGTGAATTTCAAAGGTCCTAACAACAACTGAGAATAGCAAGAAATAGAAGAACAAGGTTTCACCCCGTATTGCACTCTAGCGGAACTCATTTTTGTATAGGAAAAAAGTCAAGTTTTTTTTTATCTGCCTCAACCCTTTCTACATAAGTCTATCTTAACTTTTTTTTTATTGACCTGAAATGTCATAAATAATGATGTTTAGATAAAGTGAAAAAAACTCACATTAATTCAACAATACTTTTGTATATTGAAGTAACTTAAATATGGAAACCTCAATGCACAACCTCATATATGCTCCTAATGCAAGCAAATATGCCCTTACTCATATACATTATAATCAAGCAGATAGTTACATGACCTCCTCCTGCTGGTGTACATCCTGAAGTACAATATATTATTTCTTCAACCTGTAAGCATTATCCCACAATTTTTCCAGCTAAAAGTGGTCCTTGCACTTGTCTCATTGGAGACAATGGGGAAAAAAGATGAGAATAAGGTTTTTTTAGATATGGTTCTTAAGCAAGAATATTTAACATTCTGCAATAGGGAAAGCAATGCAACAGATTTTCTTGATGTTAGTGGGTGTTTGGGAACCTTTTGCAAAATAAAATCCATAGATTTGTGTCGAAGAGGTTATGATGACTAGTAGCCTTTCCTAGTATGAACTAGTGTGTCATAGTTGGCCTAAGGTTTTTTGTCCTCCTCTTTTCAGGTTTTGAGGTTGCTTTTCATTTGCTTGTTTCTTTTCAGATGAATGTCTGCTCATTTACCCTTTTCATTTCAGTAGACTTATTTTTTTCCTCTTATCTTTTTCCTCTGTTCTGGCAACTTCAGAAGCTAATAGCTCCTTGTAGGATTATATTCTGCAAATCATTGGCCAGAGAATGGCATAAAAATTAAGTTCTCTCCTACCATCAGGATGCTCCTGTAGAACCTACCCTTTCTCTACAGCTTAGCTAAAACATCTTCCATTTTTTTCATGGGAACTAGATGGCTGATGAGAGACCTCATAAATTACTGATGATAAACTGAAAATTAAATCTATTAAAAGATTAAAATATATTCGAAGAAGTGCTATGTACCATTTACATCCCTCAGCATATGAGTATGCACTGACTGTGATATAACTCACTTGAAGCCTGCTTTTGGACAATTTTTTTCATGTAACAAATTCAGTGAAAATAGGAAATATAATAGATAGAGATTTAATGAGTTCCATGATTTTCATGAGGTACTGAAGCAATGTGTGTGTTACTAAAAATTTGGCAAGAAGTTTGTCATGAGCAAATAGAACGAAAGAAGATTGCACCAATCAAATTTGCTGACAAAAATTAATCTAGGAGAGCTTGCTAACATTTCCAAGTTTGACATAAAAGGCTGTAGGAAGGAGAGCAATTAACAGAGAGGCAGATGTTAACAGAGTAAAATGTAATCAAGATGAATACAAAGAGATTCTCAGTGTAGAAACCAACAATGAAAACATAAAATGTGGGAATGCTGACTAAGAAAAGTATTGGAGACGCAGGGTCTTGGGAGTGCTAAATTGAACGTAAGCATGCAGTGTGGTGCTGCTACAAAAATGCAGATATGGGGATATAACAAAAAGGGGACTTCTGTTTTCTCTTTCTTTGGACTGAGAATGAATGGTAGTTTTTCTCAGAGAACATTCTCTGCCTGAAGCAGTATCACCATAGTTGTTACTGAAACTCTTGTGCTGGGTCCCTGTATACTAACCATCCCTAACCAGAGATTGTCCCTTACAGCCTTTATTTCTGTCTGTCCTGCTTGTAGAACATTGGATTTACACTACTCCTCATCTGCAGCCTAAGAATGAAAATTGCTACTGTGTTGTTTGTTCTGTGTAACCTGTTTATCATTGCATCACTTCACTGAGTTTTCAGTCTCCTCTTCAAGAGCATCCAAGAACGGGTATTTATTGGGACAGCTGTTTTTCCAGTTATTCCCTGCGCTGCTACCATCTTCATCTGACCTTTGTGCATAGTCTCTGCTGCTGAGGACTGAATATGCTACAAGGAACAGAGATGAGAACTTTTTTTAACATTAAGTTTTTGTTCTCTCCTTAGATGAATCATCAACTTTTCAATTACTGCTAAGTTAAAATAAGGCCAGTTATGGAGAGCTATATAAATTATAATTCAGAGGAGAAAGAAGTTAGACGTTTCTGCTTCTATTACAGCAATTTCTACATCCAACAACTTTCGTCTGACTCATGCTTTCTAAATGGTCTCTTGCAGAGATGTTTCAGTAGCTTCTTTGCTTAATTTCCTTTTTAGCATTCTTTTGATTTATTTCCTCTTGTTTCTGAATCTTACTTTATATGGCTTCTGACAGATGCTTCTGGTTTTAACTTGCTGCAAGCTATGGCTGTTGTTTCATGTTGTACATTTGCTCTAGTATTTCATATTCTGTATTGCACTTTCATATTATTTTTTTGGATCTAATACTGCAAAGACATACGTCGTTTTACCTTCAGTGTTATTAACCAGACAAATAGAACTCTTCACACACATAAACAATTGCTCTATTTGAAGTAGTGGCTGTTCTTTCTGTGAAGTTGTCTAAACGATACCATGCCTTCTCAACACCTCCAGACCGAATACCATGTATTCCACTGAATGCCATTCTTACAGCTATTAGTACAGGTGACGTATGACTTCTGTGGGAGACTGATGTTATTATTGCTCAAAAGAAGCAACTTTATTATTATTTTACTGTCAGTGCCTTTCTAATTATTTTAAAAAATTGCATTTGTATGCAGTGCCATGCAAAATTTAAAGTTGTCTAGGCTGTAGGAAGGTAAGATTTGGTTAGTTACTCTGAAAAAGGATTTGGAAGTTCTTATTTCTTCTGAAGTAACAAAAAATTGGTAGGGTATTTTTTCTCTTCAAATCCCTCAGACCTTTAGAAGGTATAACAGATTATGTTAGATAAAACTGCTGAGGAAAAAAAGGACAGACAAATGCTGAATTGCTGTTACTAATAATAGCTGTTGAGGATGGAAATTTTACAGGAAGATCGAGGAGTCCCTGAGTGACAACAGATAGTTCTTGAACAGCTGACAAAAATGGCAGCACTCCAGCCAGATCCCGGATCAGATAAAATACATTTTTTTTCAGGAACTGTGCAAGTAAATTTCCACCTGTAGTGAATCTAGGTCTTGATGCTTGAGTTGAGCAAAGGAAAATGGACAAGAGAGACAGCCAAAGGGATGGGACAGGATTACTCATGTAACAGTTTAATTTATTTTTTTTCTGTGACAAAGCTATAAGGAACTTATCTCCCTGGCATTTGCAAAGCAAATCATTTAGATGAGGTGTGTTACGAGAACAATTACTTTTGTTGTATAGTCATGCTTGCCACACAGAGACATAGCTGTAAAGAGGTTGTGGCGGACAATGAGGCCACTCACGTGGCCTTTGCCATGTGAGTTATGGGCAGAGCTGCCTCTTCCATTAAACTGTAATTCAGATACTTTTAACATTGAATAAGCGAGGAATAACAAAACATCAAGAAAGAGTAGATGTGGAAGCTCCCCCCCAAGATAATAATAATCATCATCATCACCACATTTAAAAAGAGGAATCACCTTTGTTTATAACAACAGGGATTTTTTTTTTTTTTTTAATTTAATGATGACTTAAGAGGGAAAAGTCTGTAATCTCAGAGATAACACAAGACAAAATGATAAAGACACTTAGGCATGAAATACTTCACATGCAGTGGTGGCATTGCCAGTTCCTTCAGGGGTAGTCAAATCCACACTTCTGTAGTGAAAGCCTATGAACAATACTACAGCAGGGGTGATAGATTATTAAAAGGGCCTTGTTTATGCTTTGTTTTGGCAGAGATGTGGTCTATGACATTGGAGAATGCACTTCCTATATTAAATGAAGCTTAAAACTTCATTTCAGGTTTAGATTATAAAGTGTTTGGGGTGCGTCTGTCTCCTACTGCGAGTACCTACAGGATATTTAAAATGGAGCTTTGATGCCATGTAAAGCTACAAGGTGCCAGCTCACGTTGTTTAAAGAATGCAGGTGCACTGGAGAGAAACTAACAGTATTGGTGAATCATGATTGTTTCTTGCTCTCAGCAGCTGAGGAGCAGGATACCTCACTTCCAAGGATGTTTTACAAAATTCCAAAATTAATTGGATGATACTATTTTTAGTTTTCCTATTCAGTTCATTATTCTTTAAAAATGTGTTCCTATACACGCATATCTTAGCAAAAATATAATGTTTTTCCAGAAAAGGCAGTATAAGAAGATCATGCAGGCAATTAACAGTTACTTACAGCATAAATTCCACCTATAATATGCCTTTACTGGACTGTACCTAAAAGTCATGTACTGGGTAACTAATGCAAATATGTATTGTATACCTCGCAGTCTGATGACTTTTTTGTTAGTTTATTATCTTTTTAATCCATTCTTCTGCTAGTGCAGAAGTCTGCAAAAGTCTTGGAGAGAAGAAAAAGCTACATAATACGTAATCATTCTGTTCAGAGTTGTAATCCTACGAATAGTTGTACCATGTTATATAAAGATACTATTAGTAGACGGGTATCTTCATTAAAAATGAATCCTGAAGAAGGAAGCTTTAGTGCTTGTCAGAAATGGCTAATAGGAAGATAACAGTGGTAGTCAATGGCGTAATAAATAATCACATAATAAGTAATTGGTTTAAGAACTAAGACCTAAACCAAATTTAAAGAGGGTTCATTTGGTGTATCAGTGGTTTTGAACGTAAGCTAGTAGAAAGAATGTAGGTTTAGGCCACAAATAAGGACTATAAAAGTGTCAAGGTTTCAACCGTATTTTGAAAATTAAAATATAGCAAGAATTAGATGTGGAATGTTACTTTCTAAGGTACCATTGTAGTGGCATGGTCCAGCTCTCGGCAACAAATACTCAGTTGTAGTAGGAGGTAGCTTAAAAAATTTCTCTGCTAGCCCTTTGATGATGTTGATTATTCTAACTGCAGATTCATTTTTGGAGTATGGTTTTGTGGTGTTGATTTTCATTTATTAAAGTTTAAAATTTGCAAGTTGTCCTCAAAATGCAAAGTTTGTGTGGGGAGATAGTATCTCATATTAGAACGAGTAGTGCTGAGAAAAAATGAGTCATGCTTTCAGGAAGGCAAAGCCTTCTTTGACTCTGAAGAACCTGTATGCTTATACTGAAGACACTGTTATTCTAGTTTGCATTTTGATAAGTATAGCAAAGCAATTCTTTGAGTGCCGGAACTGTCTTGCTTATTGAGAACAAGCAAATTGAAAATGCTTGCCCAAAGAGTTCACAGTTGTCTCATGTTCTCTTAAGATCAAATTGACACCATCTAGCAAGATTGCTGCTAACAAGAGCTTTCCAGTTCATTGCACTATACCCCTGCTGCATCCAGAAGAATTACCCCACCTTGTTTTGAGCCCTTCTTTTGAGCTATTCCTTTTTGCTTTCTCTCCTGTCTAACTGTATCTACATTCTCTATCATTTATGCTGACCTGCTCTGTAATCTGTCTTCTTGCTCAGAAGCACTCTCTTCTGAAGTCCGTCCTTTGATCCGTATGAAATGTAAGATCTAACCAAATAGCTGCCTAACTCTTCTACCTTTTCTCTTCTAGATCTCTGAGTGTGTTTTCTCTCACAAAGAGTTGGTTGTTTTTCTTTTTTTTTTTTTCTCTTTGATCTCTTCTGGGTTTGTTTTTATTTTCTCTGCTCTAAACAAATTGCCCTAAAGGCAATTTTTCCTTCCTGCTCTGCATGATACATTTTCTGGCTCTGACATTCCATCTTTTTTTTTTGCTTTTTTACAGGTACTGCCCTCTTATCTTTCCAGTCATATATTTTCCTCAAAGTCGCAGGTCTAATAGATAAATAACACTGTCCAAACCGGTCTGGAAAGCTTCCTTCTCAGCTGTCTCCCCTTCATCATCACGTGTTGTGTGTTTTCTCTGTTTCTAGGCTTAATTCTGCCACTAGGGAGGGGACATAACAAAAACAAAGCCCTTTTTGTTTTACTGCTTCAATGTGGTGTTACCTGTGTCATAATAGCATAACATGCTCCCATGTGAAAGTCACAGTTCAAGTTTCAGGTAGTTGGTTAGGATTTCCTTACAGTTAGCAAGGGAAGTGGACATTTCTGCTCCAGCAGAAATTCAGTATGTCTTCAAGTGCAACAGTTCAATCAGGGAAGATGAATCTCTCCCTGCAGATGTCTGTGATTGTTGACTTTAGAGGGACCCTAGTACTATGTGTCTACTGCTTACCAACTGGGCATCTACATTAATTACCAGAAATTGTCCTTATGATCTGCGGCTCGTGTATGTGTAGCACAACTTCCATCAGAAGCTGTAAGAGAAGGAAGAGAAGGTGGAATTAAAGGCATTGGTATTTCAATATGGGTACATTTTCTTTCATGTGTCCCTTCATGGAGGTCTCATTGATGAGTCTTAACTATGAGCATGAGTATTTGTTCTCCAGAACAATAACGTAGTTACACTTTTCCCTACTGAAATCTATCTGAAACTGATGACCTCCTTCTTTGCCTGTTTTCAATTTGAGCAGTTTCTCAAAGAAAGAGGTATTAAGACTTGCAAACTAAAAAGCTTGGTTATCTCGGAGAAAGAGTCATGAACCAAACACCGAATTTCAGGAGGAATTCATCTTCATATGAATAGCAAATGTCTGTTTACTTATCTGTTATTTTTGAAGGGAGAAGGAAACAAAACGAAGGGAGGTTTAGGACATAATGCTAGTAAATGGACACTTCATATTGACGAAGAATGCCTTTTCAGGTTAAATGCACAGAAATATCCCTTTGTGAGCCATTTATGTCATGGGTAACCAGCAAAATTGTATAACTTTTGTAAGAGAAAAGCCTTTTGTAATTACCAATAAGCTGCAATTTGTAATTTTCTATGAAAACATTACCATAAATCTCATGAATCATTTATTTATACTTTAAATATAACAGAAAAAGGCAAGCTTTCTGCAAAGAAAAACAAAATAGTAACAAAGAACAGTGTAACAGCCTTCAGTTGCCACAGAATCCTTAGATTTTGGAAGAATTGTGATTTTTCTCACCTTGAGCTTGTAGAGATCATGTCAGAGAGGAGCACTGAATGAATATTAGTCTCATGAAATGGAGAAGGGGAAGGGGAATTAAATGAGTAGATTTCTTTGCTGCCTAATGCATTCTGGTGTTTGCTTGTAAAACATCATTTAGTCCTATAAGGAGCTGCTCTCACATGAGTTGCAGAGATGATGCAGTGGTTGTGTATGCCTGCAAGACACGACACTTGACGGTATAATGGAGATTGTCAGGGGAGAATGCAGCTCTGTGACAGTCTCCTACTGAATTCTCTTTTGAACAGTTCTTTCCTCTGTCCAAGTGCATCATTGCCGGGATCCAAGGTGTCAGCTATGTTTTCTGGGAATATTACATTTATTTCAGAACCTGCAAATGTGGTGAAATGGAATTACTGCTGGGAAATTATTAGTTTTCAGGTTCTACTTTCAGACTCTCTTTATGTAGATGCTCACCAACAGCAAGTTTTATTTCTTCAGGGCGAAACTCGGTGGTGCTTGAGCTGTGTATCTTGCGTTTGACCATCAGTGAACTGGTTGGGAGAAAGAAGGGCCTGAAGTTATATTCTTCCCTGTGCACTGAATGAGATTCTATTTTTTGTGGAACAGAATTTGCATATATGATATATCCATGTTTCCTATTAATCACCGTCTGCTCTCCATGAGAATACACGAATGTTCACACACACAAAGCATTTAAAATTTGTTATCACAACACCGAGTTACTGTTGCATCTGTCTGGCCAGACACCTGTCATTCAGCAGCTGGACTGGTAAAGACATGATCAGGTTCAAAGCAAGACAGGACTATTCACAGTGTGTGAATAGAAAACAGTACATGTTAAGAGCATTGTATGCAGACTGGCAGCTTTACCACTAGAGATTGGCCTTTCTCTCCATCAGCTTGGAAGGAGCAAAGTTAAATTTAGCCAAAAGAATAATAGAAAATCTCCCAGATTTCCAGAAGAAAACATCCCACATGGCTAATTTATTATTTTTACTTCATTTTCTTGACATAACCAGGGCCTCAGTAGCTCATACTACTCTGCAGAATTGCAACAGTTAAACAGACATGTCCAAAAAATTAGGTTTTAAATCTTATATTATACATATACCTAACAGTAACTAGAAGAAATAATATCACATTCTCATTTTAGTGTCACAATTTTCCAGTGTGTTTACCAGCGGCTAAATTCATGGGCAACCTGTAGACTGGTGTAAGCTCACTGGAAGCTTTAGAAATGAATACAGTAAATTAACACACACTTGTAAATGTGGGTCTCTTTATAAACAAATTTTCTATATGGTGTAGGGCTAAATATATTAAAGAAAAAAAAAGTATAATTCTTCTACTTAGGATACTAAATAAAGTAGAATTTGCACTTAGCAATATATTGGTATCTCTTAATAGATTTTTAAAAACCAGACCCTATAAAATAATGTATTATATGGGTTTATCAATGCCTACTCATTCTGTAAACTCATTGTTCCTGTCCCTCAAATGTATGCCTTTATTTATATATTTCATACTTAATTTATATAATAAGCTGTATACTTTGTTTCAGGAGATCAAACTCCTCAAAAGGTGCATATTTGGAGGTGGTTACAAATGTCTTGTCAAAGCAATGCAGTCCGCTGCAAATCATAGAAGCAGACTGTTATTCAGGGTATGCCGTGGTGGTTTTTCTTACACCACTAAAACAGGTTTTGATACAAGCATCAAAGGATTATCAGAGTTCAGTAAAATGGTCAACTGAACTATTCTGACAAACAGATTTCTCTTGATATATCTTAATGACATAAAGCGCCTTTTCTCTTAGAGATCATGGATTGTAACGTGCATGCTTTGATGAGTCAAAGGTTATCAAATAAGGTGGTATTATTTTTAAGTTTCCAAGATACCAAGTAATCAGCATAGAGTTCGTTCCATCAAAATCAATTTGCTGTCATCTGCAGAGATGTATTGCCTTATCATGAGCATCGATGCGGTAGTACATGCACGCTCTGGGAGTGTTTAAATCAGGGAGTAGCAGCAGTCTCTTGTTTCCATTAACAACAATTAATACTTGCTGCCTTTTTTTTTTTTTTTTTGTATAACTTAGTCATGGAGCTGTTAGTAGAAGGTGCTGTGAAAATCTGACATATTTCTTAACTGTTTTGAGGAAAGTGCAGTCATTGGAAGTACACATTAGCTACGGTACTGGAACTACAACAGATAGCTACAGTGAAACGTAACAGCAGTGTTCTTACTTCTGGTAGTGTGCAGCGCTGTAACTGAAATAGGAGTATGAGACTACTGAGCAGTGCAGATGCTGTGAGGGCATCAAATGTACAAAAAAGTCCAAACTCAACAGAAGATGCAGGGAAGCCCCATTCTGCCTCTAGTGCTGGTTTAGCAGTAAACAAATACAGCCGTCAGTCTGACTTACTGCAGAAATAAAGCTTTAGAAAAAACTGCATAGTCGAGAACTCACCTACTAATCCACGTTGGAATTCGCTTCCTCCTTATCTAGGAGACATTTGCTATTTTTTTAATATGTGTCTTGCTTGAACTTACGGTCGGTTCTTTTAAAGTCCTAAGGAAAGAAGGGGAGAGCTATGATCAAATGCTTTCCTGTTGCTAAGCTCAGACACAATTTCCCTGCATCCTGTGAAGATAGCGACAGGTGCTGAAATGCAAGCTCTGTGAATATCTTAGTAATTTCCGTGGAACTACTGACACGGTTTAAAATCAGGGGGTTTTCTATGTCTTCCTCACTGAGCTTGAAATGCAACTATGATAGTGATTCTAGCTATCTTAGAGACTGAGGCTGTAAGACTTCTGAAGTTTTACTAGTAATTTACATCAAATAAAAGCAATTTTGAAGCACCTGTCTATCAGGGTGCTTCAGAGTGACGAATGCATGCTGGAACATTTTCGGAAACAGTGTTAAATGATCAGGTCCAAACCCATTATTGAATTTAGGCTTCTGTTAAACAAAACCCTGTGCTACAGATGTGTCGGGAGAAACACTAGAGAGACACTCCAGTGGGCAGGTGAATAATTCTGACTGAACTGAATAGTGTAATAAGCAATAATGGCATAGGGTCCCTTTCATACTTGCTTTCTAGTTATGTTTGTATCTGACTTCTGCTGACTCTGGTTGGTTACTGTGCATTGTGAGTATTCTGGAACTGCATGCTGGCAAGTCTGAAGTGTGTATATAGAATCTTAGGATACCTCAGGTCAGAAATGACATCACGAGGGCTCCATTCCAACCTCCTGTTCAAAGCAGGGTCAGCTGAGGTCAGACCAGGTGGCTCAGGAAATATCCAGTCATGTCTGGGAAACCTTCCAGAAGGGAGACTGCCCAACCTCTTTGGGCAACCTGATCCACCGCTGGGCTGTCCTCCTCGGGCTAAATGGCTTCCTTGGAGCCAGGCTGAACCTCCCTTGTTCCACCTTACTCCTCTTGTCTCTCACCCTCCTACCATGTCCCATGGAGCACCCTCTTCTTCATGACCTTGTACTGGAGAGGCTGCTGTTAGGTGCCCCTGCAGCCACCTCTTCTCTAGACAGAACAAGCCCACTTCCCTCAGGGTAAGTGTTCCAGCCCCTGACCACCTTGGTGGCCCTCGACTGAACTTGCTTCAATTGATCAAGTCTTTCCTGTATTGGGGAGCCCCAAACTAGACACATTGTCTAGATGTGGTGTAATGTGACCCAAACCCAGGGGGATAATCACTTCAACTTGCTGGCTCTGTCACGGTTCATAAAACCCAGGATACTCTTGGCCACCTTTGCTGCCAGGGCACTGCAGACTCATGTCCAGGTTCCTGCCTGCCAAGACCCCCAGATACTTTTCAGCAGAGCTGCTCCTCAGCCAGTCAGACCCAAATCTGTGTTGTTTGTTGCAAGGGGTTCTCCTTTCCCAGCTGCCAGACTTTGCATTTGTCTTCCTGTTTTTAATTTCATAAGGTTCCTTACTGTTCTTTGTCCACTCACTGAGTACTCCTTGTATAGAATCATAGAATAGTAGGGTTTGGAAGGGACCTCCGGAGATCACTGAATCCAATTCCTGTGCCAGAGCAGGATCACCCGGGGCAGGCCACACAGGAACACATTCAGGTGGGTCTTGAAAGCCTCTAGAGAAGGAGACTCCACAACCTCTCTGGGCAGCCTGTTCCGGTGCTCCATCACCATCACAGGAAAGGAGTTTTCCCTCATGTTGAGGTGGAACTTCCTGTGTTCCAGTTTGTGACCATTGCTCCTCATCTTATCACAGAGCACCACTGAAAAGAGCCGGGCCCCTTCTACTTGACACCCACCCTTCAGATGGTTTTAAACATTAATAAGATCCCCTCTCGGTCTTCTCCAGGCTAAACAGCCCCAGGGCTCTCAGCCTTTCCTCGGCAGAGAGATGTTCCAGTCCCTTCAGCCTCTTTGTAGCTCTCCGTTGGACTCTCTCTAGTATTGCCCTGTCTATCTTGAACTGGGGAGACCAGAACTGAACACAATATAGACTTGATACACTCAGGAAGGAAGAACTCTTCTTGATCTTCCTGATCACCAGCTAGAGTCAGCAGTATTTTTCCCTTAGATAAATCTGAGTGAGAAACATAATGGTCTTTTCTTACAAACAGTGACTTTCATTGCTTCTCTTTAGAATTTTCAGCTAGTCCATTAAAGTGGAGGTCTTACAATGTCCACATTGCAAGAAAGCTTTAGTTTTTATACTTTCTGTTTTGTGGCATCTGAAGAATAGCTTAAGTCCTTTCTTCCCATAGGTACATTTCAGGTTATGCAGGAAATGTCATTGGAATGTATCCTACCCCTAACAAAGCACTTTCACTAGGGATAATCATTCTGATGAGGAGCTGAATAGCCTTCATCTGCCATCTGAGCTGCCTTCTGCTGGTTTTTTTTTTTTTCCCTGCAGCTAGAAGCTGTCAGTTTGTGTGTGGTAGGTGACCATTCACCTAATGAACACTGAGTTCAAAGGCATCCAAAAGCTTGTGCCAAAAGTGTCTATGTTCTGGAAACAAGTCTAAAAACAGTATGTTGTGTTCATAAGCAAAACCTACCTGTTTGCTGCACACATTACCTTCAAGTTGATGATACAATGAATTCTGAGTACTTCAAGTGCCTACGATAATAGCCTTTACTTGGCATGCATACAAAAACTCGACATGCCTTTACTCAGTGCAGCTATGCTAATCAGTCCTTGAAAAGGTAGCCTTCTGTTTCTCTCACCCATTTGCCTGTTCCGTGCCAAAACATGATTTTTATTGATGTGATCTTTCCTTACTTAAAACCACTGCTAGTGGAAGGAGACAATTTTAGCGTTGCATCATTTTCCCAGGAACTCTTGAAACACCTTTGGTGTATCACTTGCTTTGTGAAATTCACTCCCTGCAGAATTTAATAAAAGAGCACAAGCTTTCAGTCATCATTCCAGCTAAGTAATATTTACTCTAAACTGTACAATAAAAATTCTCGAGGACTTTAAATTACCACTGTAAAGCAAAGTATTATTTCTCTGTAACTATTGGAGCAGCATGAATCATAATTATATAACCGTGCTGTACTAATTCCATGAAAAAAAATTTTTACAAGTATTAATTTGAAAAAATTTTATTTCTTTATTTAGGTAAATATCTACTTTTTCTCCAACCTAGACATTTCTCTTTAATAAAAGTGAATGAGCCAGTAACATATACTTGCTATGAAAACTATGGGATTTAAATAATGTTTCCCATTGAAAAGTGCCAATTTTATGCAAAGTAATGAACTTTTCTGCATGCTGTAATTTACTACATTGATTGCAGATAGGGGCTATAATATGAACTTCCTTGACAGAATGCTAAGTTGACGTGGAAAAGAAGTTTTACTGGGTTTGTTGCATTATCTCCTTGGAAAGTAATTAACATGAGAAGAGTATAAGGATAATAGATGGGAAACTGTACATGGCTTGATATTAATTTTTAATTAGGCCAAATGATATTTAAGTGGTTTTTTCTTTCATGTAATAGTACTGGAAGAGGGGATAGAAATAGAGGGCTGTTTGAAACACAAAGCGGCTCTTCTTCCATAAAAACAGATCTTCATTTGCAAGACCAAGGAAAACTCAGAAGCTCTTAAATCTGAACGCTGAGCAGTTGAAATCGCATCTCATTACTCAGAGTCTAACTGGACATCTGTTGGCAGGTGAAATGTTCTGCGAGATTGCCAGTGTGCTATCACAGGCAGACGTTTATTTGCTAGAATTTGTCTTGGAGAACAGAAGTAGTATTCTGGTAATAGGTAAGATTATTTCAAAATCAAAGCGTTGTTAGGAAGTTTATCTAAATGTTTGGAAATATTAAATGCTGTTGATCCATTCCTGAAATAATGGACAAAGACAGTGGCAGCTGAGTGATCAGTTATGTTGAGGGTTTTTTAAGCTATACATAAGCTAGCTAATAGAAAATGTATATGAGAGCAGAGGTGAGAGACCCACATGTCAAAAGATGGATTTCTACTACTGTAGTTCAAAATCTGAAAACGTGTCAGGAGAATGTGTCAGTTATGTCCATTTTGTGCTTAAGAACATCACACTTGGAAGAGCATGACTCTTCTTTCAGATGTCCTTTCAGTGGCTGAGAAAAGGGGAAGGGAACAACAAGGGGTAAAAATAAGGAAGCAAAGCCATAGATATCTAGAGATTTCCTAGAGATTTCCTTTTCTAATCATCATAATTAAATATAAAACCATCTGGATAACTGTAGCAAATCACTAGACTTAAATATTCAACAAGTATGCTAGATTTGGAAGGACTGTGGGTGTTTAAAATGTAATAAATTCATTTTCACGTCTTACAAAACACTGACCATATTAATAGGACTGCCTAGGGAAACTGTTACAGAAAGTTTTCAATATAGTTATGGTTAGGCCTTAAAGCCATCATTTCACTGACATAATCTGGATACGTCGAAATTTATAAAGTGCTTTTGATCTCTACTGGATTATATTGTTAAGTGCTAAAGAAGCAGTGCAACCTGTCACTTAGGACTGACGTTGCCGATGTAAATAATGGGGTTTATTCACTCTGTCCATAGTAGCAGTTGAGTGCATGAAATTTCACAGAAACAAACTGGCTATCATTAAGGAATATCTGGTTTTGTTCTAACACAACAACCACGTCAAACCTTTCCTTCTAATGTGGGGGTTTTTAAAAATAAAAGATTATGATCTTTGCTCTCACCAGCAAACCAGCTCCTGAGCAAGACCTCTCTCTTAATACTTACAAATTTGGCTCCCCGTGGTTGTGAGTCACTTACATACATTCAACTTGAGTCATCTCAGTGAAGAAGGCAGTCATAGAATCTTTTTTAAACTGCAAGTTAAATGGTTTTTTTTATGTTTCTAGAAGCAACTACAATGTAAGCATGAGAAAGTATGTCTGTAAACCTGTGGAGTTAGATACTAATGCATTGCCCACCAAATTTAGAAGAATGTTGGCATTAAATCTTTGGTGTAGCAACCCATTTCCATTGAACATGGGGGGGGAGTGGTGGTGTTAGTTCTGCTCCTGTTGAATTCAGTATCAAAATATACATTGACTTTTATGGTATAAGATCATGTGTTTGTGTATTATTGACAAGAGTAGTTGATTTATATTTACTAATTACAGTATACTTTGATACAGATTTATTAAATTTCCTCTACTGCGTGCATGCAAGAAGGTATATTTTTATATGGCATATTTGCATACTATTTTTCCATAGGTTTTATGCTTTTTCATTCAACAGGGAAGATCTGCTTGGATAGATGAGTCAAGGGTTGTGTATTAGAAGATGTTTGATATAGTTTGAGCCCTATTTGTTGCAAACGTATTCTTTATAGTAGAATAAAGAGAAGAGCAAACAAAGAGGATGATCTGAGGTTGATTTGAGAGGTTACCCTACTCAACTGGTTTTTGGGTTTGTCCGTTCAATAGAGCATCTCTATCCTGTAAAATAAGTCACTTTGACTAGAGAGCAGGAGGGATTACTAATGGCATGTACTTTAGCTTTGTTCAGCAAACTTGAGATCTAATCCAAATGAGGTTACTTACCTCACAGTGCTAAGCTGGTTTTCTCTCTTTTAATTATTCTGTAAATTAGGGATAATAATTCTGTATTATAGGGGTACATTGCAGATTAATCCATTACTTTCTTGCAAAGTGCTGAAATAATACAAGGATGAGAGATGTGGAAAAGTTCATCCAGCATTTAGCATTCTGTCTTTAAATTAATGATTGAATAGCACGCAATAAATATTCTGACATGTTAACACATCTTATAAAGAACAATAAGGATTAAACAAAATAATACCTGCTGGGTGCTTAATTGACCAGCATTCACTCTCAGCAACAGCTGAGGCTGGAGTTCTTTCAGAAAAACAGTTGTGATCATGTAATGACAAGTAATTACAACTCACACACAAGGGAATGGATTATGTTTGCAGAGATACCAAGTGCCAGAACTAAGCTTATTTTTGTACCCATAGCATCCAGTTCTATGAGAAAGCAAATGAGGCTAAAGACCCTTGCTTCTGTACAGTGACTTTCTTATATCCTTAAGAATTACTTTCATTTGGCAGATGTAGAATTCCTCCTCCCATGTGAGAAGAGGTAAATTTTACATGGAGCATCTGCCAGTGATGTAAGCATCCAGGCCCACAGGATGCACATGAAAAGAAAATGTCAGGAAATTTAAATTCTAGGTTTATAAGGACACATCTTAGACCCATCATTCGAGATACCCTCTCAAGATCAGGGTCATCCAGAAATTGATTTCTGGCTCAGTAACAAAAGGTATAAATTCTTTTAATGCCTAGGAAGATTTACTTGCTCACAATCAGCTCTCCTTTTATCTTAGGGTCAAGGTAACTTACAAGTTGTCTGACACCTGTCTGCAACTTTAGTGTTGCACATGATGAGGTAGTATTGTTCCAAGTTGATTCCATTGCCCTCAGGCCAAGATACTGTTGGGTTGAGACTTCTTCCATGTCAGCAAGAACTCGTAGGACTCAGACACCTTTGCTTTTGGACTTACTTCCTCATAGCAGGGGAATATGCAGACCCTTCTTATCCCAGGTCTTTGGGGTGGTCATCTTGACTGTAAAGAAAGAATTTGCAACCAAAAATTGTTTTCTATTCCGTTTTAATGTGACTGTTTCCATAGAATATACAGTTTTAAGTTTTAATTAGTTATCAACAGTAGCCATTGCAGTTGGATAATTCCATGAAGAAAAGAGAAAACAAATTACTTCCAAGTAATCTTTGTACCATTTCAGCGCCCTGAAAATGAAGGGTTGCCAGGACAGTGGGTGGGAGAAGGAGGGAGAAACACGGGTTGAATACACACCGCTTTCTTCCTCAAATGCCAATAATAGCTTATCTGAATTTATCATCTAGATTTCCATGGCGTGAAAAGTTTTTTGTACCTGCAAACAGTACTCCATCACCCTCACAGAGGGTTTGGGTTGGAAGGGACTTCTAAAGGTCACATAGTCCAACTCCCATGCAGTAAACTGGGACATCCTCAACTAGATGAGGTTGCTCAGAGCTTCATCAAGCCTGACCTTGAATGTCCGTCTCCAGGGATGGGGCTCCACCACCTCCCTTGGGCAACCTGTTCCAGTGTTCCCCTACCCTCATAGTAAAGAGGTTCTTCCTAACGTGCAGTCTAAATCTACCCTTCTCTAGTTTAAAACCATTGCCCCTCATCCTATTGCTACATGTCCTTGTAAACAGTCCCTCTCCAGCTTTCCTTTAGGCCCCCTTCAGGTACTATAAGGCCACTATAAGTTCTCCTCAGAGCCTTCTCTTCTCCGGGCTGAACAAACCCAGCTCCCTCAGCCTGTCCTCATAGGAGAGGTATTTCAGTCCTCTGATCATTTTTGAGGCCCTCCTCTGGCCCCGCTCCGTCAGGCCCATGTCCTTCCTGTGCTGAGGGCAATGTAAAGAGCTTCATGTATATACAGCTAGAAGTGGAAAATTATAATTGAAGGAGATGGAATTTACAGGCTGCAATTATGTTACAGATTTAAAAAAAATTCCTTTCCATAAACATGCTATGAAGAAAAACCTCCTGAAGCCAACTGGTACTGTATGTACTGACAAAGGAGTTTTATTTAATATTTTCATAAAACTTTCTGATGAAAACTGCCTTTTCACAGCCTTTGCAAAGAAAGGCAGATAAAAAAATTAAGTAGCCACCTGTAAGATTGACAGAGAAAATGGGAATAGGCCTTCACAGTTGAAGTTTGATAAAGGAGGAAGCCCAAGGCGTGATATGATGGGATAATGATATGTTAGGGAAGTAGTATTCCAGATTTCTTATTAGAAATATCTCATTTATATTGACCTGCAATCAGCCTATGGAAACTAAATAGCACGCGAGTCCAGAGCTAAGTACAGAAACAGTGGGCCGTGCAAGTCAGCAGAGCTCAAGACATACTTGAAGTGAGACACACTGATGAAAATATGATGTAGAATCTGCCACAGTAGTAGAGTATTTTATTCACAGTTAGCACTCTGAGCTGTTTCATTGTAAAAACTCTAAATGAATGAAAATCATTCTGCTTGGAGTTTATTTAGGGAAAAGCAAAACTTTCTTTAGCAGACTGTAGGTCTCAAGATTGGAAAGTACCTTGGGATATGGTGAGTTTTAAAAGCAGTGAGTAATGTAAACTAGAAAGAAGGTGCTTCTATACTAGAAAGTAAAACTTTTAATGTTGTTATCTGGTGTAGAACAGGACTTTGCTTCCAGCTGTACACAGAAAACTGTCCTTTGGCTTTGGCATCATTCCTCCCTAGTTAAATGTTTTGTTAAGGTATTTATCCTGCTTGATAATTGTGCTACCAGACTTCGATGTTAGTGAGCCTGAGTAACTGCCTGCTGCATAACTCCAGTATTGCAGTGCCATGATTCTGTTGCTTTCAGTGGAGCTACGTGATGGAAAACAGAGATCTGAGTTATCTCCTGTATTTTTACGTTCGAGGATACAGGAGGCAGGCCTTTTATTCACTTCATTTGATCATGTATTAATATATAAAATCCTGGGAATAAAAGGCTTCCTGGAGGACTGGAATGATGAGTTACATTTCTAGTCTGCTCTGTTGAACAACAGAAGTTAGAAAAGGTTTCTGCTGTCTCAGCTACATTTATTAGCTCCTGGAGCTGAAAAAATTAGGACCATCTTTTGACTTAGTAAAGGTGCCCTTAGTGGACTTCTCTCCCATGGTCTTGAGCTGAGTTGAATCTCCTTATCTTCAAACACCGTGATTTGAAAACATACTTTCCTCTTCATTTTCTGCTTCCTCAAAATATATGAAACTTGAACACTCTTTTAAGTTTTCTAGGACCAAGCCTTGTGCTCGTGGGTACATTGTTCCCTTTTTATTCTTTATAAAGATGATCACTGTGACCTTCAGTAAAGAGATGGGAGAGTTTTCAGCTAAGACCAGTCCCCAAACCTTCTGAAGAGTTTCTCCACATTCTCCCAAACTTCCTCTACAAAGCTGTGTCAAGTCCATTGTAACACCCTGTATTTGAAGATAGACTTCATACTTCACACCCACTGAGGCTGCAGGACTCTCTTCTCCCCAGGAATAGGCTCTTTAGGAAGTCCTTCAGGCACACAGGCTGCTTTCATTTTAACTGTACAAAGATACTGCAGCAAAATCATACCTTTGAGAGCCCTGCCATCTTAAGAAAAAAGGCCTAGTAGGAAAAAAAAGAGAAATACAAGTAATCTGATTGCTCTCTTGTCCTAAAGGGAGCTGAGGACGCATACACATTTTCTGACAAGAATGTGGATTTATAACAGATATTTGTTCACATTGGTTTGGATTTTTTTGCTTGTTGCACTTCATGGGGGTTGTGTTTTGTTTGATTGGTTTCTTTCTATGGATGCAGCTATGAAAAAAGTCAATAAACTGAGGAAAGCTAGAGCTTCTTTTCTGGTAGAGTTGAGCTTATTACCTATTAAGTATTATCAGCCAGCTAGTAAGGAGGCAGAGTGCTGCAACCAGGGGAACTAAGGATACACTGCAAGCCAGAACTTAACTTTCAGAGTGAAAATGCTATTATTGGGAGTGTAAATATGAAGAAGATCTTGCATGTGAATGGTAGTGATTAAAATATAAAGTACAGTGAAGAAACTGGTAATATCATGATTTCTTTTACTGCAGCTTGGTGGTGTACTTTGTAATTACTTCTTCGGTTTTAATGTCATTGGTATTTTAGTGGTTTAATTATTAATAGTTGGCTTTAAGTGCCTCCAAAGAACTGCTCAATTTCTAAGATGAACTTACAAAGTATTTAATAGTACTGTGCTGAAAAGTAGCGTTAGATAGAAAAAGAGCATATGTTCCTGATCTTCTGATAAAACTTTTCTTCTGCGCAGAAAAATGATTCTTTTGGTAAGATTCAGTTCTTAAATTATAAAATAGAGAAGATGCATTTTATGGGCACTACATTTACATAGTTGTCTCATGTTACTGTTTTTACTTAAATTAGCCTTCTGTCATCACCCACTTACCAATTCCAGTGTGTTTTTGAAGAGAGATTTTCTTTGCAGTGTCTTAATTAAAATCCAAGAAAGAAGAATTTGTATTTTTTTATATATATTGTTTTGGTTATTTTTTAGATGTTTTAATAGAAGATCTAGCTGCCCCAAATAGCAAACGCTGGACACAGGAACACAATGCAAATGATGAATATATTTGTCTTGATTGTGTAGCATTATTCTCTGGAATGTCTTGAAGTATTAGGTTCTAATAGTTTGGAGTGGTGTTAAAATTTTAGAGATAAGTTATGTGACCTGTGAGCATTAACTATGGACTGCGCTAATGTTCCATGCCCCGGTTCTCCATCATTAAAGTAAGGGTAATATCTCCCTCCTTTTGCCTTTCTGGGTTTATTTTGGTATAGAGCTTAAATTGGGGAGTCTGTGTATGCTTGATCAGCAGGGTGGAATCCTTAAGTATACCATTATATGATCATAGTAACTAATAATTGTTACTTCATCAGCTATCAGGTTTTCTGTTCAATGTTAAGATGGTGATACTCTTCAATGCATTTTTAATAAAACCCCATAGATATTTTGTCATTACTATTCTACACATTATGAAAATGTTTCCTATACCTACTCCTTCAGGTTTTTATTTGAGCTAAAACTTACATTAGCTGACAAGACTTAGTAATTTCTTCCGTAAATCAACCTGCCATTACTCACATAGGTTAATTCCAGCCCTTTCCCGTCCCCCAGAATAGAAAGAGTAGCATGTCTGTGCACTGGCAAATGTATGACACTTTCTCAGGGGAGTATGTAATGGTGTTAATTTTCAGAGCTCCCATCATAAAGAATAGAAAAAGATGAGTTTGCCACCAGCACACGTGCAGTCCTTAGACTGTCAATTAAAAAAGCCCAGACACAGGCAGTAATTTCTGACGTAACTTACTACTTATTCCTGATTTCTAGCAGGCAAATAATCAGTGAAGTATATAAAGGTACAGAAAGAGTACCTACATAAAAAATAAAATAAATGCTGGTAGTGTGAAGTGAAAATGATTTGTTTGTGCTTTTTCACAGTCAAATATGTTTTAATTTTTTCAGCTGCATTGCTGCAGTGATTTGAAAGCCAGATCACGTTTAGCAGGGGCATTATTGCAAAACCAGAATTAAAGCTCAACCTACTCAATCTATCTGTATCATAAAGCAGTCAAAAAATGCTGATGACAGTTGAATTATTGACAGTTTGTCAAGTTTTGAGAACTGAGGCAATGTAGATCACCAGTTCTTGTATTAATAATTATTTTTTAGTACTGTTTTAAAAGACACTGATTAAAGACTATCTATTAAAGAATGTCTGATAGTTCTGTAGGAAATAGTTCTTCTTTCTTTTTTTTTTTTTTTAATTGAATTGAGAAGCTCAAGAGATGAGAGATACAGTTTATTTCTTGAGGAAGAATGTGTCAGTAGACGTAAATAGAATAGCTTATATACACACATGGATCCTTTTAATTAATTCTTGATTGCACAGTGTCAGTGTGAGTGGTCGCTCCCTTCCCCTCTCTTTGTCTTCATACATGTGCAAGTACCTGCCCACCCAGGTACATATTTTATAGTACAGGTATATCATATTTACTTGATCTGAATTATAAAGCTAATTGTTTTGCAGTTAGATGTCAGCAATTCATCATTTTTGAGGATTTGTGGGCATATTAAGACCTGTTTCCATTAGAACCGTAACTAGAAGCTAAATGGTGATGGAGAAGACCACAACAATACACTGGAACGTTTTAATTCCAAGTTTACTATTATCCCGTTCCTACAAAGATGTAATAAAAAGGCAAAGTAAAATTGTACTTCTTTTGAAGCTTTTCATTGAACTGTCGGAAATAATTCTGAAATCTAGATGTCGTGCTAAGGAATGTATTTAAATGTGATACATAACAGGATGTATTTACTGTTTCTTTTCAGTCTTGCTTAAATTTCAGAGGTAAATGTTGAAATATTATGTCATATTTTGAAAAGCATCCAGAGGTGACAATCTTCCAACTGTTTTTTTTTCCTTTGACACCTTTAATGTTATGCTTGCAAGCAAACTGGTGACATCAGATGGTTTCCATGATTAGCTGATGTTACGCCATCGTCCTGGTGAAACAGACCCGCTATATTCCAGGGCAGATTGGTGTGCTTTCTGTGCTCAGAGGTGCTCTCTAGCTTTAGGGAAGCCAATACATTAACAAAGAACCGTGTGCAGAAGCCAAATCGTGGTCTGTGAGGCACGCGTAACTTAAAAGGTGTCATATTTGTCAGAAGTTGTTCAAGTGGGAGGTGTGCATTATAAATGTACCCTAAACAGGTATGGCTGAAGGTCTGTCATAGCTGTCCTGGTAACTACCCTCATGCAGGTACAGCTAAATATGCTAGTTTTGTCAATCAACCTTTAGGACATGTTCCCACAGAGTCTATGAAATCACTCCTTGTGGACGAAGCATTGGCTTGTTCTGACCCAAGAGCTGAACCTGCTCTCGGTAGGATGTTGGACTGAAGCCCTCCTGAGATCCTTTCCAACCTGAGTTACTGTGTATGACATAGGAGTTATTCTGGGAAAAAAAACCTCAGGCCCCCACATTTGTGGACATATCTGTGCATTTCCATTGGAGCTGTCTTGATGTAACCATAGCAGACATAGGAAGTTCCTGACCAGCTCTTGCCCCTTCACACTAAATGCAAGGACATCCAAGTGTTTTGTCAGTTGGTTCTTGAAATGTTGAGCAGTTGGGTTAAGCAGCACTGACAGGGAAGATTGAAATCCAACTCTTCCCTCTTGAAGGGAATTCTGAAGACAAGGTTTTAGTAATATGGATTATGTGGGATAAATGACTTAAAAGGACCTGATTAGGTAGCCAAGTCTCCGTTGCATCCCCACGCTGAACTGTGAGATTAGTCACATTTATTCCTTTGTTCTCTTTTTGACGTTACTAAAAAGTTCATGCAAATGAACGTTTCATTGGAGAGTTTGCCATCCACCGGAGAACTGCCTCTAACATGAATATTCTCAGATAACGGATGGAATAGAACCTATGTTTATTCCACACCACATAAGCTTAACTTACTAGAAGATGGTGTTGCTACTACTTTAAGTGTTTGAGTTGAGGCCTGCCCTGGTCTTGTCTAACAGATCATGTAATAGTAGTCAGAAGACTGCCAAGTTATTGGATCCTGACAGAACTGAGGACAGAAATTATCAGCAATATCACATCAGGCAGGTTTGTAAACTACCCCAAAACCATTCTTCATTATGAAAAAACTGCAGTATCTAGACTTTTCAGAAACCATCAGAATAGACCAAACATGAGACACATGTCTTGGTTGATACCCAAAGTGAGGAATATGTAGGGCTGAATCACTGAAATCCTTCCTTCTCCTGTCACCTCACGTCTGACAGCTCTGAGTAGAATATTGTTTAAATACTTAGAAGTATGTGCCTATTAATAGTTCAGAAGAATCAGATCTTGTCATTCTTCTGACACAAGGGAATTTGTTACTACGTTCAGATGTCACAGCTGTGGATTCTGATATGGCTAGTATGTTGGGGTTTTTTTTGGCTAGGGAGGAACTGATTGTCGTTTTGGCAAACAAACTTTCAGTAACATAATGAAAATAACTGTAACTACAGATGGTTTGCAACATGTCATTTGTTTTCTTTCTTCACTGAAAAACCGTTTTCCACTATCAAATACGACTTTATTTCCATTTTCCTGTCTCCACCTTAGAGTTAACTTTATCTTGATGTTTTTAGCGATTTCTTCTATTCATAGTCCTTACTGGTGGATGCAGCTTCCGAGCGTGTTAACCATACGCTTCAAGAAAATACCTACCTTTGGTACTTCAGGAGAAACAGTAAAAGTAATGACAATATCAGTACTGTCTAATTAACGCGTGTGCAGTCAAGCACACAGTTTTTTATTATTTGGAAAGTCATTATTAGGTTTTATAGTCCTATACAGTGTTGGCATGGGCTGATTTTACTCCTGTAGTGAAGGAAACATACATGCATCTTGGCAACGAGAGGAAGTATTTTATGCAGCTTCTAAATTTATCTGAATTTAATATAAGGATAATCATACACTTCATCAACTCATAGTGTTTCTGTCATTTGAAAGCTGCATTGACTCAGGAAAATTTACTTAATTTATTGGCAATTAACACAAACTTAATTACTGTTTCATATGTTGAGGGAAAAAAAAAAAAAGAAAATAGAAACAATTTAATCCTTATAGAAATAATCTTCTTTCCCTTTCCCCAGAGTCAGTTTCAGCCAAACACCTTTTCACCTCCCTTCCTACCCTTGTGTCTACCATGTGTTTTACACCATCCCTCTGAACTGAAGGGGCTGCTGTTAGGTGCTATTACGCCGCAGCCACCTCTTCTCCAGGCAGAACAAACCCAGTTCCCTCTGTGTCTCCTCACAGGGCAAATGCTCCAGCTCCTGACCATCTTGACAGCCCTCTGTTCAACTTGCTTCAGTTTATCAGATTGTTGTGGACTGTAGTGAAGTATAATGCAGAAGCACGCACCAGACCTGGTAAGTTCAACTTTGCCACTGAAGTATATAGAATTGTTTTCTTTACCATAGTAGCAAATATCTCGGGCTTCTCTTTAGTAAAAATAGCATCTTCTCTCAGGTGTGACCTGATGTTTACTGCTTCTCATAGTTAGTCTTTTGATGTCAGCCAGAGTGTTGCTAGGCTAGAAGACGCTTTGCATTCCATTCACTGTTCTCATTTCTGGTGCTGTAAGGATAGGAATACAGTGGAAGCAAAAAAAAAATGAGAAAGAAAGATGTTTTAAGCAAAATTAACTGTTAGTACTGAAATAGCTGAGTGTTATGAAAATCAACCTGTTTGCTTTCCTCTGATAATAGACACATCTTTTCTCTGTAACTTCAGAATCTGTGGAATAGCTTTTTTTCAGTGTTTTAAATCCATGGAGACAGATAATGAAAGGGTTCAACTTGCAGCTATAACTTACATAAATAACAGGCCATTAATTTGAATTGACATTAAATGGAGGTATCAATCAAGGGAAGAGATTCCCCCTTCACATAATGTATGCATCTTAAATGTTTGCTTCATTCTGCATTTGCATTTAGACTCCCGTTCATCATGTCCTGCATAAGTCAGGTCTGAGAACTGAACCCACGTGACAGAAAATGTTTTAACATTTTTCTTTCTTCTGTGTTGTTCACGGCTAGAGGAAGGTAATGAAAAATCAAGTAGAAAACTTGGAGCCACAAGTAACCAAAAGTCCTGATCCTTCAAAGGTAGAGGATTTTTTACTGACTTCAAAGGACAACAAGCGAGACTGATGTTGAGACAGAAGAAGTCTCACAATTGTTGTGGAAATTCCCTAGAACATTTCCTTGTGCAAAGAGCTGAAAACTAAGCCCGAACTAACTTATGTGATATTTTGTCATTAGTTTAACTTGAAATAAGTGAAGAATCAGTCCTGCAAAAGGACCGCATAACCATAAACTCAGACCTCTAAACACAACATCTTGGTGATCCATAATCTAGGAAGTCTCTAACTTTATCTCTACAAGCTCCCTGGGTGGTTTGGTGCCTGATTACTGTCATAAACAGAGTGAGAATCACTGTCATAAACTGCCTAAATAATGTTGCCAGCTCAGGTGGTACCTGCTGGGCTATTTAAACCAGGTTTTTGTCCTCCTTGACTTTCTTAGACTCAACAGTAACAATTCTCATGGAAGAGTCAGTGGTAAGATGGTTTAATACTTCTTTATACACATTCCGCTCTACCCAGTATCATAAAATGTTGAGAAAAGCATCTGAGAGAATAGAGGTGACTACTTGTAGGAATGGGTCCAGATAGAAGATGAAGGGGTCATACAGGTTTCTGGAGGTGAGTCCAGATAGAAGCTTGTAAGAAGGTTGGAGACTAGCACTTGGAAGACATTCTCCCTTTTTGTTTATGTTATTAACTGGTTTACTACATTAATATGTTCTCAGCCTGATGAAACCTGCAAAGGTCTTGTTTGCTTTGTTATCTGTAGAGTAAGAGTTGAAGGACTGGTTGTGGAAAGGGCACTAGAAACCAGTATTTGGATGAATTTTCTCAAGCTGTCCTAGATATCTTTCTAGTGTGAAAGAAACCTGACTAATAGAAACCCTCAGTGAAATTTCACAGAAGCAGAGTGATACGTGGATTGAGAAGAAGCTGAGGGTTTCTCTCCTTCACAGGAGTGGTTTCCAGGCCCTACTGAGTTCTTGCAAGCAGAGGAATGCTGCTCTTTGGTTTCTGAGTTGTACAGCATAATTTGTTTGCCTATAATAACTCAGTAATGTTCTCTTACCCTCTATTCACACCTCAAGAACTGTATGTTCATTTATGTTACACAGGAAAGTGACTGCACAGATTGCTTTTTAGAAGTTTAGGTACTGCATCTTTTTACTCTTTTACAAGTTTTTTTCCCTTTACTGTGATCTATGAACAGGAATCAATGAAATGTAGATACCTCAGGTTGTATATGACTTCTGAGTTAACAGAACTTGCTTGTGGTTTATTGAAGTAATTCACATAAGGTACTGAAGACAATTTCTTATGAGTTTATTTCTGTTGGCTAAGTATTTATCCAGCAGCCAGTCCCATCAAGTTCAATTTTACCTTCACACCTAATGATAGGTACTTATTTGAGATACTTAGCAGTACACCTCTGCTAAGCAATAGCACTTTGAAGCAATAGCTTAAGTTGGTATGTTAAAGGCAACAGAAAAAAAAAAAACCATGAACCAAGAAAAAATAATAAGATATGAAAGAATAACCTACAGGATATAGAAGTTAGCTGACATGATAGTTGCACTTTGATAAAAGTATGATGTTCCATGGATCAGTCACATCTCAGAAGTTTACGTGTCAGTGCAAAGGATTGTTCTTCTCATATTAATGAGAATTCTTTGCTATGGATGCCTAAAGGGGAGAGAATTCTTGAAAACCTGGCCATATGAATAATATGTCATAAAAATGGCAGCACCTGGAGTCAGTGCATCTTTGAGCATTTTGTTCTGCGTTGGTATTTAACTGTTTGTGATCAGGCAAAAAGTGAGGACTTGTTACTGTTTCTTAAATCCAAAATGCTGTTGGAGAATCACAGAATGGTAGATGTTGGAGATCATTGAGTCCAACCCCCTTGCCAGAGCAGGATCACCCAGGGCAGGCCACACAGGAACAGATCCAGGTGGGTCTTGAAAGTCTCCAGAGAA
Source organism: Ceryle rudis (assembly GCA_033439905.1). Classification (NCBI taxonomy): domain Eukaryota; kingdom Metazoa; phylum Chordata; class Aves; order Coraciiformes; family Cerylidae; genus Ceryle; species Ceryle rudis. The sequence goes on from JAAGNO010020505.1 coordinate 67,729, forward strand.
GGAGACTCCACAATCTCTGGGCAGCCTGGGCCAGGCTCTGTCACCATCACAGGAAAGAAGTTTTTCCTTCTGTTGATGTGGAACTTCCTGCGTTCCAGTTTCTGACCATTACCTCTCATCCTGGGCACCACTGAAAAGAGCCTGGCCCCTTCTACTTGACACCCACCCTTCAGATATCTCTAAGCATTAATTAAGATCCCCTCTCAGTCTTCTCCAGGCTAAACAGCCCCAGGTCTCTCAGCCTTTCCTCGTAAGAGAGATGTTCAAGTCCCTTCATCACACCTGTAGCTCTCCATTGGAGTGTCTCTAGCATTTTCCTGTCTCTCTTGAACTGGGGAGCCCAGAACTGGACACAGTACTCTGGATGAGGTCTCACTAGGGCAGACTGGAGGGGGAGGAGAACCTCCCCCTTGTTACATGGCACTTGAGAAATTCCTGTATACAGGAAATGCAGCAGTAAAGCAGTCAGGAGGCCACTTCTTGTCATTAGTTGTTCCACTGTATCAGCCAACACCTTGTAATGTGGATTACACAGTCATCACCTCTAGGTCACAGAAACAATAGAGGGCTAATTGCTATAGTATTGCTTGAGTGATGCATGAGCTGTCAGAGGTGTCTTGCTACATATTACAACATAATTCTTACACTCTAGAAACTAGGCAAAATAATTATTAGGGAAGCTTTTCTCTTTGATATTTGTATGGAACTGTTCCTATCTGTTGCTAGTGCTCAGAGTTACATATTACTTAAAAGAATTGCTTTAGAGACCAAGTAATTAAGATATTTTAATTCACATACTGTGAATACTCACAGTTTTCTTACTAGTAATTTTTTCATATATACTTGTTCAAATCTGCAGTCTGTGACAGTAAAACTGTCTTTTGGTACTATGACTTTATGCAGTACTCATAGAGTATAATAAATGTTCATTAACAAAATCACAACATTATTTTTACTTTAGATTTCAGAATCCTAATGGAATATATGGGGATTTTGTCTTTCTGCAGGTAAGGAAAATAAGACACAAAGAGGTAACTTGGACCTGTTCAGCATCCCAGAGCAGGTCATTAGGAGAGCCAGCAATACTGTGGAGTCCTTTTCATTATCAAGCAAGTAGGCCAGCTAGGTGAGTATTGCTGTCAGATGCCACAAACACATAGCATATTGACATACCTTGCTCTGTCTCAAAAGAGTAATTGTGCTTGTAGAGCAGGACTTCAGTCTGTCAGAACAATCCATTACAGTTTTTCCATGATCCGGTGGCACACGGAACAGTACTTTAGTTGTTAGATTCATGCTTATGTATTCTGGGTTGAAGAAAGGTGAAAAAACTAGGGTACATTGAATGACTTAAAATGACTGTGTTTGACCATAATCTAATGATACAGAGCAGACAGGCTGACTATTAAATTATTCAAATATTTGCCAAAGGCTTTAAACAATATCTGCCTCTCTCAATGTCTGTTATGACAAATAATACGCTATTTGTGCACTATGAATCCTTGAAAAAGAAGTTCTGGGTCAAAATCTCCTCTAAGCTGGCCAACCAAATTTTGGTTTAGCAAGAATATCTTACTCTGACTACCACCAGAGCAGACCAAATATACATACTAACAGCACATATATTACAGCAGCCACATGTGGTGACGTTACTTACTAATTTGTTGGCATAATTGAAGGAAACAGATTAGGCTGAGGTGCTCTGTGTGCTGTTTCTTTGTATGTCACTGCACTTCCTAAAAGGAATAAATCTTGAATTGTGGAAATTCTCTGCTGACAGTGTAGTATATATATAGGCCTTTATATAATTGATGAACAGACAGACAGATTCTATTTATTTTGGTGATTATATCAACATGAAATTCCCTGTATTCACCATTATTCCATATACATACTTTTTCTTCTCTCCCACAGTAATTTTCCGGGAAGTAAATTTCTCTTGGCTTTTGAGACTTTAAAATTTTATTTATTATTGGGAATATCTTTCTTTTTATTTTATTTTTAGTTCAAGCAGTTTGTATGATGGTGGCCTGCCACCTTTCAGAACTCTGCTTTGCTAAATGACCATCAGAAGACATAAAATGTGCAGTGATCTTGATAAAATAATGTCAATAGACACAATACAGGATTAATTAGAGAGTTTGGCTTGTATATGACTTACACTGCCACACACTTTTTTTCTGTATATGAGTTATTATTTACACATGTAAAATTAAGTAAATAATGTTGAAAAACTTTGGAAACTTGACCCGTTTGACCATGGGAAAAGGCAGTTGCAGAACCCTCGGATGCAGAGTCATTGTCTACTCTTGTCTTTCAGTCAACATATTAAACAGCCAGCAAAGAGGCAAATCCTCCTGCATTTGCAATGTTTGGGTCAAGGTTGTATCTCTTTATTAAAGATATACTGTGGTTTATGTAGAAGCTTACAGGCGTGATGCAGAAATTGGTATGTAAGGTTCTGTGACCTGTGTTACGCAGGAGGGCAGAGCAGACTGTCACAGCAGTTCCTCCCAGCCTCAGACTGGAAGAATCATTTCTAGGATATTGGAAATGCAAACAGATCGTGGTGGGGTGGGTTTAAATAAAGCTGTTGCCAACAAGCTGTTAAAAACACCCGACTTTTCTGGGTTTTTTTCCAGTCTGAATCTTTCTCTTTTGGGAACACTGAAATTCATGATCACCCAAGGGGAGCTGCTACTCTCTAGAAATGGTGTGTGAGGAGAACGTGAGACAAAGTGAATTATTTTTTTTAATCCCCTCAAGATCAGAATCTTACCATTTAGGTGTCATAGTAAAATGCAGTAAGTAAAAATCCACGAAGCTCCTCTGACAGTACTTCTACCAGTGAGACTCTCACGACAGTAAAACACAGGAGAGAAAGAACTCTAGGGAGAGGAAAGGACTGTTTGAAAGCAAATCACTGGGGGAAATTCTGGGGGAAAAAGGATCCTGAGTTTACAATATCCTAGGACAGTCAGTATAAACAAAATTGAGGAAAAGGAGAAGAAGGTGGTGGGTGAATGCGTGCACCTACACCTAACAGATCTTGAGTAACACGCCTTGCCCTTATTGTATAGCAGAGAGAATTCATTCATCCAGCTTTTAGCTCTGCAAATTCCTTTAGGGTAATATGAATAGAAGTGATAGCCCAATTTTAATAGAATGGAAAAGACCAAAGGGTGACATTTTTAGGACAATAATATAGATAAAGATCCATGTTTATTTAAAATTAATTTCATTTTACTGCAGGTTTGCACAGTCAATGCAGTAGTTTACCCGGTATAATCCCTACACAGCACTCATGTTTCAACTTTAACTCTTCCTGGGGGAATGAAGTTTATTGATGGCAAGCTTCCAATGGTGTAAACAAATCACACAGAAACAGCATTTCTTACACATCCAGGAAATAATGGCACATGCTATTACAGCATAATGTAAAAGAAGATAATAATAACTGAAAACTGCCCATCAGAATTTACTCCAGAGCCTTAAACGAAGGAAATGCTTTGTATCACGGAGATCTGTCTTCCTTTTTGCCATCCGTTTATGTATGCAGCAGTTCAGCAATGGCTCAGAGTGAGTTTGTTGAGGCACAGAAGGGGAGAGTAATTTGAGTTTTAAAAAATATTTTATGTAATCTAAGGTATTTTCTTAGACCAAACTAATTTCAAATAGATTTACAATCTCAAAATACTCTCTTGCAGCAGGAACCTAATTTCAGTAATACGTTGGGAAATTTTTGTGGTACTCCTCGAAGCAAATTAAACACACATTTGTGCTTAAATGTATTTGTTAAAAAAAGCTTTGGACAGAGTTCTGCTACCATAAGTGGCTCTACGAGGAGCCTTCAAAGATGCATCACAAGCTGGATCCTTATGTACACTTGCAGTCGCACCAGTCCCTTGAGCACTGGCATGGGGTGCCTCGGCCTGGTGTTGAGTCCATTCCCTGGTGCCAGCTCTGCTGTCCAGAGGTGGCCCCTGAGCACTGGCATTCCTGCAGTCCTGTAGGATTTCTACAAGATGATACTGGGGTTAGTCCTTATATCATCAGCAAGGGAAACTTCACTCCTTTACAGGGAGTCCTCCTGTCTCTGGCATTCCAGCTTCCACCCAGCTCAACCCTTTCTGCAGCTGGGCCTTCTTGCCTTCCATGCCAGATTGTTTCTTTGGTCACAAATTACCACTGTTGAGCAGTTACAATTTGAATTGCCCCTTCAAATGCTTTGGCACTGGCACTAAGCCTGTATCTATATAAAGTTTCTTTAAATAACTTAAGGGAAAAAGAAGTAAAGCTACTATGTTGAATCTAAAGGCAACCATCTAGCTCAGGATGTGGGGCTTACGAATGCATGCTCCTTCTATGCTTTCTATAACTGGTAATATTTACACTTTTTGTTACTATTAATTTCATTGCTATTGTAATGTTCAAGTTACATCTGGACACATGCAGACATGGTGTCTTGAGGAGGAAGGAAATCTGTTCAGTTTTACTTCTCATGCCTTTATTCAGACTGCTTTTATTTGAATCTGCCTTGGCTCTGTATTTTATGCTTACAACTTGTGAATCTTCATATTTCCAGGGAAGACATTGCTTGCCTTTGCAGCTGTGGATTGTGACCTGGTTGTGTATCAGAGTCTTTAGTTTGTCTGCTGGAAGCCTGTGTGCAGAAGTTAGGTGTTACAGAGTTAGGAGAAGCTAGAAGTGATACCTAAGGGATCTCCAAAGTCAGATGACATCACTGATTATTCCTGAAAACTAGGTCAGTTTCTTAGTGATTTGGACAACAGGCAACAGGGGTCAATGAAAAGAAGGAGAAATAGGGATTATCAGTTTCATATCTAAAACCTAAACCATCTGTTTGTCTTGTGATCTGTATCCTCAGATCTCTGAAACTACTTGGGTATTTTTTTATTTTTTCTGCTCATTTCCCATATAATGGATTTTTTTGAAATCAGCCATGTCTTCTCTTCCTCTCATAACTGCTTATAATGAAGCATTGTTTCTACCCTAGTGATGAACTCAGTCTAATGTTAGGGGAAGTAAGATCACAGGACCTCTGCATAAATATACACGTCGCTTATAGAAGTGTTCACTCCTCGGTGTCATTTTTAGGTCTTCCCAAATTTCTTCTGGTAATTTTATCACCAATCACAATCTAAAACTTGGGGATTTGCTGGGAAGTAACATCAACACATATACTAGATACTAGAGGAGATGCTTACTAGCATCCCCAGTTGTACTCATATTTTGGGCACGTGTCCTGCATTTATGCCTTCAGTGGTGGGAGAGTCCAGACATTGTCTACAAAGGATGTCTTTCATTTTTGTCCTTCTATCTAAATGGAAATCTCAGAAATAGTGCTCGTAGGCTGCCTTATGCAGAGTCCATCTGCATCTTCTTGAAGACTTCCTCATAGGTTTTGGAGGGGCTGTTGTTAGGTGCCTCTGTAGCTACCTTTTCTCCAGCAGAACAAGCCCGCTTCACTTGGCCTTTTCTCACAGGACAAGTGCTCTAGCCCCTCAATGTCTTGGTGGGCACCCACTGAACTCACCCAGCTGACCTTAGTCTTTCATGTATTGTGGAGGTCACAACTGGACATGGTATCTAGATGAGGCCTACTGGGTGCCAAATAAAGGGGGATCATTACAACCTCCTGGCTTTGCTGTGGGTCATACAGTCCAGGCAACTTTTGCCCTTCACTGCCAGGGCATGCTGCTGGCTCATGCCCAGCTTGCTGCCTGTCAGGATGCTCAGGTTCTGTTCAGGCAGAGCTACTCTCTAGGCAGGCAATCCCTGGCTTATAGTGTTGCTGGATGTTCTGCCTTCTCAGCTGCAGGACTTTGCATATGACCTTCCTAAATTGTATAAGGTTCCTCTCAGCCTATTGCATTGTTTACTACAAATAATTTCTATTAAAAACCCCAAAGCTCTATTTCTTGAGTTCTGAAGAACTTGGACACACCTCAGGAGTATTCCAGTACAAAATGTAAATACTGTTACTCAGTTGTTACATCTTGCTACCCTTAAATACATAGTTGTGAAGTAAAACAAAGGAAGCAAAATAAGATTACTCTACAAATAAGTGAGGGGGAGAATAATTAAATAAGCTTTTGCATTTTATGATATTAGAAAGTTTATTTTTTCCTTCATTTAGATTACTTTTCCTTCACAAATATTTTCTTGTCAGCATTGCCAGTTTACCATTGCATTGCTACTTTAGCATTTACTTTTGTCCAACCACATCTAATTCTGCTAAACATTGCGCATATTAATAATATTTAAAATGTAAAATGTCCAAGAGAAAGTGTGAGTTTACATTAGATGTGATGAATTGTATTACAAAGATGAAAAAATAAAGGGTGGGAGGATGAATAGCGTTTCAGTTCCTCTCAGTCATAACCCTTACCCAAGCAAAGGCTGAGCTTGAAGTAAGTGTCTCCCCTGGTCCCTGCACACCCCCATCAGAACACATGAAGAAGCTCTCACGGCCAAATTCTCTTTGCAGTCTACCTTTTCTTTTGACAGTTTCTTTCCAAATGGAGCTCCAGGCTTTCTCTCATTTCCAAGCCTAACCATAACTCTCACCCTCATCCCAATCTTGAGTGTAGGGCTCATCTTTAGACCCTTTGCTATATGAAGACGGAACCTAGGCAAGAAACTGTAGCTGAGTATCTTCCTGTGATGTTAGTAATTCATCACCTTCTACCAATGCTCTGCCTTTTTTGCTTGCTATTGCAACATCAGGACTGAATCTAAAACCATCTGCAAACTCATTTACCTTACTGTGGGATGTGTCTTCACCAGTCTCCCAACAAGCTCCTCCTGATGCAAAAAGTTACTAAGTTAGCCTCTGCACTGAAAAGTTACCTTAGAAGGGGTGTTCCCACGTTTATTACCTTTATTACCACTCGGTGACTACAGACCAAGCTTTGATCAGAAATATGGGTTTGGGTTTGTTTTTCCAATCACACCAACACTGGAAACTAAGTCTGGGATCTGCATGTCACTCTTACGTTCTTCTAAACACCTGCAAAAACTGCAGTTAAGGTATTTTGCTCTGGATACTTCAAAATGAAACGTTCCTTGATCAAGATTGTATCTCCAGAAGTCATATAATATGGAAACATATGACATAACCTGCCGTGCTCACATCAGTCCTCAGAGCAAAGCAACAATTTTGTCCTGTCAAAACACAGAGAGGTTAATTAGAATCATGAGTGTGAAAAGTCTTAGGGAACAAAGTCTTGGGTAAATAATTCAATTTATTTCTATGAATATTCATTTGGATTTTAAAACCAATTAATGTGGAGTGTTTTGAAAGAATTCTGTATTTACTTTTCACGTCTGTCTGGGAAATCAGTTTCTCTCGTGAATTCTCACAAGTAGTCTAAGCTACTGTGAACCAACTGTGAACTGCAAAATGTGTATATCAAAATTCCCACTGCTCTTGTTATCTAATCTATTCAGCAAGGAACAGAATACCATTTCATTTCACAAACGATTGTAAAAAATCTGTTTGCCAAGATAATTTCTGCACTACTTAAGCAAATTATTCTTGATTAATAAATCAGTAATTTTTCACTATATGTGAATTTTACTTTTATGAAATTTTTCAAGTTCTAACACTTCCAGTATGACTCGTGAAAATGCCAAGAAAATCTTGCTGCTTAGGCCATGGACTAGAACTTTCCCTGTGTAAAATTGGTCTTACCACTGCAAGCTTTCTTGTAGGCTTCAGGTTAGGGCCAGTCTTTTATTCTGTATTCGTCAAGTGCATACCGCAATACCCCTCGTCTTCCGCGTAATTTTTGTTATAACTGAAGGAAAAAAACCCCCACATTAAACAACATGCTGAAAAATGAATAAACTATTCTTCCAGAACCATTAAAAACAGTGTAGTTTATAGTTGAGGCTTTGCCAAAGCATCTTCAGTTTAAGAATAACAAATTCTGTTAAAAAGTTAGCGCGAATTTATATTACCAAACCTCTCAAATAATTTAAAAAAATCCTTCAATATATGCTTAGACTTGTTGAATAATTTTAATGAAACAATGATTTTATATTATTGTGTATTTCAGCAGTGTTGTGCTGAACTACTATATTAATTAGCAAGGATTTTGCTTAGTAAAGAAAACTTCTGATCTGTTCTGCATTATTCTTTATATTCTATTCAAAAGACAAATGTTTAGCAGGTTTTTTGGTACAGTATTGTATAAAATAGGATTAATAATTTTAAAGAACTAACCTACAGTTAAGCAGAAACACAAAAAGCATGCTCTCAGTCAATTGTTGAAGAAAAACAGCCTCAAAAAAAAAATTATTATTTTTTTTTTTCTTCAGGAAGCTGCTACTTAAACCCCATACATCTAAAATTCAAAATTAAATTAATGCTTTCTGCATGTGCACTGTAGCAGTAAATTACAAAATTCGGTATAATTATAGTTGAGCAAACAATTTGCTTTTGAAATATGGTAGAAAAGAGGCAGTGATAATTAAATTAATGAGTTCTTATGACTATATATATGTCAATAGTGATAACATTTTAATGCATGTCCATCAGTTCAGAGCAAGACTTTCATGTGATAAACCCCAGAGTTTTAAGGCCAGATACTATACTAGTTCTTTGTGTGTTACAGAAATACTCATGGTTTTGTTAACTTTTACTGCTCTTCTACTGTCTCATCATACCAGCTCTGTTTGTGTAAAACTTGCTAGTCATCTCACAGAGCACTGTTTTGTTGTTTTGCGATAAAGAAAAATGTCATGTAACTTCTTTTTGGTATTCCATGCCTCTGTGGAGTTTAGGAACTGTAGCTTGAGCAGTGCTGAAGCAAGGAATGGGCTGATAGAAACATAATGGTGTTCAACATGGACAAATGCAGAGACCTAATAAACTAAAGCAAGTTCAGTCGAGGGCCACCAAGGTGGTCAGGGGCTGGAACACTTATCCTGAGGGAAGTGGGCTTGTTCTGTCTAGAGAAGAGGTGGCTGCAGGGGCACCTAACAGCAAGTACAAGGTCATGAAGAAGAGGGAGCCAGGCTCTGCTCCATGGGACATGGTGGGAGGGTGAGAGACAAGAGGAGTAAGGTGGAACAAGGGAGGTTCAGCCTGGCTCCGAGGAAGCCATTTAGCCCGAGGAGGACAGCCCAGCAGTGGATCAGGTTGCCCAAAGAGGTTGGGCAGTCTCCCTTCTGGAAGGTTTCCCAGACATGACTGGATATTTCCTGAGCCACCTGGTCTGACCTCAGCTGACCCTGCTTTGAACAGGAGGTTGGACTGGTGCCTTCTTGAGGTCCTTTCCAAGATGAGGTATCCTAAGTCATTTGTGGTTTCTGAACTAAGAGACTTACTGTGGTTTTGCTGAGGCTGTGTAATTACTTTTCAAACTTCCTGTGCATCCGAACTATGTAAATCACTATGACGCTATTGATACCAGTATCAAAACACAGAGTTTTTAGAACACTTAGCTGAGCATTCTTCCTCTTTCCTTCTATCCCCTTCAGCGTCTTTTTTACATTTGTTACAAAAACCTGTTTATTCTGTAGTTTTACTGGATGCAGCTTAATACCTCTTTTACTTTACACCAGCATCTAGAGATCTATTTTTCATATACAGAAGCTAGGGTATATAAGAAAAGAACAACAAAAACTAACCATCAGAATGTATTCCATTCCTTTTCGGAGTGGTTAAGAGCACAGCAGTAGGAGTTAGCTAGCTGATAAGAAGAGCACCTCGCAATCATTGAGGCTGTTTTTTTAAGGGTTTCATAAAGTTAAAAGGTGGGTTTTTTTAGGTTAGAGGTTTCACTTCGAGAAGTCTATAATTTACCACTTAAAAATCAAATCAAAATTCAAAGGGAAATAAACAGTTAAAAACATGCTCTTAAAACCTGATTTTTTGAACTTCTGATTTTGCTACAGGTGCATGTATAAATGAAAAAGAAAATAATTTCAAAGGATTAATTTTTAAATATAAGTAGACTGTGGAGAGTGTGATACATGGGCTTGTCTGCTTGTCAGACTACCTTATGTTGTGTACTGCAGAAACTGCCTCATACAGCCTTACTCTTCTTTGCTAGAACAGCTTTGTTTCTTTGTTGTGCTCTTTTGTGTGCTTATTTATAGGTATGCCAGTAGTTTTCTGTTTTATCTTAGACTTACTGTTTAGCCTTCAGTTGAGGTACTCGAACATTCGTACAGCTTTTGGTATTTGGCATTACAGATACAGTGTTGTGGTAATGCTAAGTATGCAATTTTGCTTGTAGTCATTGCTTTCTTAAAAAACATAAGCTTCTCAATTTGAGAGTGTCTCAGCTAGATTTCTTATTAAGAATTGTCACTTTTTTACTATTTTTTAACTTGCTTTCTGGTGTTAAATAATGTTCTCATTCTTTAAATTGAGAATATTCTGGAAAACGTCAGTAACCATTTGCTCATCGTGTTCTTCAGCCCAAACATAGCAATTGCAACTTGGTTGCATGCACTGTCAGTGCTTGTCCTGTGGGGAATCACTGTGTGTGACGTTGCACTCATATTCACCAGGTCTTTGATGGCGCTTACTGTGGGTCCTGCATGTGCTTTCTCTAGCTCTCCTGTTTGATTTGACTGTTCCAAGGCGCTCTTTGTCTGTTTCAGTATTTTCCTTATCATCATTATTACACCTGCAGTTTGGGGACTTTTCAAGGGCACTGCTGAAATCCCTTAAAGCTCATTTTTACTAGAAATAGAAGTAGGCAGCATTGATCTTTTCCCTCCATTTTTTCCCAACCAATTGTATGACGTAAATCAGAGGAGAGGATAAAGCATGTTTAGGACAGAGATGGGTAGACTTGTGTGTAAAGTGCTTTTTTATGTGTCTAAGCAAACACACATAGGATAGTCACATTTCTTCACCAAATGAAGCGAACAGAAAGATAATTTGTTTAAACTGTTGAACCCCAGGTACTCCTAATATGGCCTAAAAGCGGTATGGAATCACGTTTTATGAGGTATTTTCCTGTGAGAAAGGCTAGAATTACTGGTTCTTTCTCAGTCTTTCTATGTAACTGCTGTTTTTTTAAATACCTTCGAAACGCGTACTCACACCTGCCAAACAAACAATGCTGTACAACATTTAAGGTTACTTCCTCACATTGACTTGGAGGATTACAACTTTCCGTTGCAAAGAAGCAACTCCATTTTCGCTTGTAATTTTTTAGAAATGCTATCAGTAATAGCATTTTCTTTAGCTCTGATACTGTTAATGTTGTATAATACTGTTAACAACAACAAAGACAGCATTCCTCTCCATTTTTAAGTGATGATCAACATACTGTTAAAAACTGTATTGGTAAATCTTTGAAGCACATGTTATGCTCAGTAGCATTTCAAAAACCAGGCAAGTCAGAGCACCCTTTCCTCTGGAGGCTGAGCGTTCTGAGCCTACAGTACAAACCAGAAAATCATCTGAAGCTGTTTCTAAAGGGAAAAAAACCAAAAGACACGAAACCAAGTCACTTGGAGCTCCTCTAGTCAAACAGAAGTAACCTTCATTCCTGTTTAGTAAATATGAAAAGAAAGCAGAAGTATTGGAGGTGAATCATAAGGATCTGACCAAAACAACTAAAGAGTTTCCCAAGACGAGTGAAGTGAGAACAGACACAGAAGTCAAAAATAATTTTCAGAGTTTAGTATTGACTAAAACACTCAGTAGCTTGTCACTAGAAAAGGTACTTGAGGAAGGTTTACACTACTTCAGGCTAGGAAGAATACAGAATGGTTGGATCAGATAGATGAAGGTATTCTATGATTTTTTTTTTTAAAGAAATCTGGATGAAGTCAGTTATTTTTATATGATATTTTTTAATGTGATCTTTACTAGAGTTTTATTTGCGCGGGAAGGAAAATAGCAGCATGAAAGGGAAGTAGAAAATATGTGATCCTACAGTGTTACCTTTATAGGAAATGCCACACTTCCAATATGCTCTTTCCCTTTCTGTGTAACACAAGCTTAGGCAGAACTCTACCGCAGGTAGAACTAGTAGAAATGTAGCTAAAGTTTGTATGGTTACCCAAAGCAGAAACCTGTAAAAGTCTTTCAGGCCTCACCTAAGGTGAAGAGTGGGAGATTTACACCTTTCCAGTGAACCACTGTGATCCATCCGGCCAACTGGGCGTTGGGGCTGCTCCCTCATGAGCAGACCTGGTAGCTGGTGATACTAAACCAGGCACTCTTGCATGCCTGTGTGTGGATATTTGTTAAGCATTGTATTAGGAGTTTCAGGTGGAATATTTTAGGTATTTGTGATAAGATACATGTCCCTGCCAGAGCTGAATTGCATGCTGATGAGGGATATGGGTATATTCTCCCACAGAGATTATGTACTAAACACTCATATTGCCATCTGTCACTCAGCATTCCAGTTTCCATTTCTTCTTTAGCAGTCTCGGAGGGTTTAGTACGTGAGGGTGTGGTGGCTGGCAGATAGAGATATCAAAGTAAAGGATACAGAGAGGGGATATGTCCTTCACGAGGGACAAACAAGTGTATTTGAGAGCTATCCTTTGATCACAGGGGAGTTTGAGGGCACAGCTCTAGTTCAAGGGTCTAGAGGAGTATTGATAGTGTTTTGCCTAAGGATTGTCTAGTCCTGTCTTCTCTGGTGGTTAAAGACAATTAAGGCAAGGGGTGAAATAAGGGACTGCCATTTGCAGGAAATGGTACTCAAACTGTTACTGGGATGGTGTGGTATGGTCTCAGTGCTAACATCCTAATAGAAGCAGTTTTTATGTAGAATCAGCTACCAAGTCAGCCAGGCACCAATCCCATTTCTCCTCTAGGTAACTTCGTGGGTCGGTTCTCTCTGCGTGTCTAGGTTGTGTCTGGTCCTAAGGCTCAGAAGCAGAGGTAAAAGCCCTTAAAAGCTTTCTGCTGTAAATAGGAACATTTTAACTTAGGCATGTGTTGTCACTGAAGGTAAATTATCCTGCATTAGCCACAGATACTGTCACATAGGAAGCTTGGTCTAAAGCTATTCCAGAGTGTATCTGTTACTTAAATACCTAAAATGTGGGGTTTTTGGTCAGACTGACACCAAAAAAACCCAACATGCCGGAAGGAACAGATAACACACATGTAGAATTTGAGTTTGTCTCAAGTGTTAGTTACCAATAAAGAACTATACTGTGATTAGGAATATTTAGTAAATCATTATTAATGCTACATGGCAATGGTTATATTGGTAATTAATTTGATAAATAGGACATACTTCTTGCCACTTGTTTGCAATGTGTTATTGGTAAGCTTAATAATCCTTGATTCCAAACCGACTGAAAATCATACTCTTACCATGTAAAACAGTAACTGCTTAGTTTTTCTAATCTTACTCTCTCTTTAATAATCACTTTTATGGAAGGATGCATTTCATCATCAGGCTACTGACTCTAAGTAAAGTTTCATTCTTTTCTTGAATTTGACTTAGAATTACAGCATTACAGAAAGAAGTTTTTGATTTCTTAAAAGCTTTCCATATCATGTGAATATACTGCAACAATGCGTTAACCTTTCCTTCATCCAGAATGCAGTAACTCAGCATATCCAACTTTTTGCAGTCATGGCAATTTATCCAAACTTTATTAGATCTGAACATTTAGCAGTTAAAGATAGATATTGTGGCTCATCTGAATACTTTGGGGATCTTTTACTCTTCCCTTATGTGCGTTCTGTCCAAGCTATTATGAAAATGTAGAAAGAAGTTTATCCAAGAGGTTTTTTCTTTCTGTTCTAGTAGATAATTCCTAGATCTCTCAGGCATTGAAGTAAAATGGTCAGTTATTGTAAAATATAGAGGGTAAAGAGTAAGCAAATCCTTGCTTGCTCTTTATTTATTAAAAAAAAAAGAACTTCAGTGTCAAATATTTAGTAACAATAAGAACTTTCAGTTATTAGGAATTCTCATTCTTTTCTGGCCTTGGTCACTGTTTTTCAAGATCATGGAAATTTTACTTAGTAAAAAAAAATGTTGAATTTGAAGTCTGTTTTCATTTAGCATGGATTGTGACCCTGCCCCTAGTGCATTCATATTTCCAGTAAAGGAAGCAGATTTCATGAAGTGACTGCACCCTCATAAAGAGCAATTTTAGTAAAGGTGATGCTAGGGATCTGTGAATTTGAATTTGATTGTTTGAGACAAACAGGGATTTGATTTGATTTGATTGTGCTGGCATTCAAGATCACTGTGGTACATGCTGTAGAGAAGTTGGATCTGACCATGTCAAGCTGGCATTGCACTACAGTTAATGATCCCTTGAGAGATGGGAGTTGTGAGTGCAGACACAGCACATCACTAACACGTTAGCACCGATCTGCCCTCTGCACTACCATGTGCACTGCAGACATACAGTCAGTTTTGCTTTGCTTTTTTGATGTGAATTCTTAGTGGCTTTGGGTTACAAAGAGACCTCAAGGAATTGCGACTGAGATGGACATCTAAATCTGGAATAATAGCTTGAATAACTGTGACCTTTTGTCCATTTCAGAGTGGCATTAGCTGAGCTCCAGTGACAAAGTCAGTACAATATAGTATCATGCCTTACAAAGGAAAATTATGAAAGAATCCCATGCTTGCATGATGCTTGATTCTGGAACAACAGAGGCTTCACAATAGCCTTACCATGGAGCCAGCGCAAGACAAATCCAACAGTGAGGTAAGGTTAGATAGAAGAGAGCTGATTTAATTAACACTCCCATTCAGTCTAGTAGTGGTGATGCTCCTGTATCCTGATGTATTACAGAAATATTTCACATCTAAAATGATCTGTAGAAGCATGCAGAACTAAATAAACTGGAAGCAGAGAGACTGTGAGCAGCTACTATACAATAAATTTGTCCAGCTAATAGTTGTAGTAGTGTAAATCCCTGACCTACATAATAAAAGTTTGACAGGAACGGTGCCAAGTGTTGCAGCTTGAGAGAAGTACTGACAGTATAAGCAGGTTAGATTTCCAAGGTTAGAAACAGGTGGGACAGCAATTAGCAAGAATCTTTTATCTTTGGACATTAAGACAGCTTTCTCAAGTGATCAGCTTTCTTAAGAGATCATTTCAGCCCCTTCAGAGGACTTCCTCACCAAAGGGGGCAGAGGGTCTGTCATACAAATTACCTCTAACAGAAGTTACAGTTTGAGTGAAATTCTGTAGATGACTTGTGAAGCAGGTCCGGCTAAAGAGCTAGCTGTCAGGTTTGGGCATGTAAGTGTCCTGTGTGAAACTATTCATTTGGTTACAGACTGGATTATATCCAGGGAAATTTCAGGAAGCCGAGTATGGTTACAAACTGTGTTGTAGAAGCCATAGCAGTACAGTATGGCTTGAGAATGAGAATTGTGGATCTAGATCACTGTAATATAACTTCTTAATCATAAATACTGTGGAGTTTTTATTGAGTTATTAGAACCAACAATAAAAAGCCAAGCCATTTTATTAGATAAACACATATAAACTGCCGTGAAATTGAGATGGTTATTACTCATTTGCTATAGAGTAAATCCTGATGTGAGCTTAGCAAACTGCTATACTTACAATTCCACAGTGATGATTGTGCAACATGATTGCATAGCCTGTAAAAACATTCCATAGTAAGAACATATCACTTAGAATTCTTTAGATCCTAGGTGACTTTTTTTTTTTTTTAGGAAAAGTTCCTGGATTGAAATTTCTCAATGAGTTGCTTACCATTTTCAATATTCACCCATAACTCAACAATATGAGAGTCTGTAGTAGATGAAAATGTGTTCTGTCAAAGAGTTATCAATAAATGAACTCTGAACGGACAGTTAAATGCTGCTTTGGAGAATCCTGTGCGCCACATCCTGTCTGTAAAAACAGCCCGGCTCTGTGGAAGTTGCTCCAGTTTACCTCAGCACCTGTGTCTTGAGTCTCACTCCGCTGAAAGAGAAGGGAAGTTACTCTTTCTAGTCCTGATCCTAGTCCACCCGCACAAACAAAAGTTCTCCACTTCATCTACAGACACAAATAAGTGTCTTCTCAGTTGTTTCATGTCAAGTCTCTGAATGTTAGAAATTTATATTGAAACAAACCCAAACCAAGCTAACTTTGTTACTTACTGTACTGGTTTTTAGAAAGCTAATTTTGCATAACAATGCTTGAGCTGTCAGTTATTTTTCTGGATTTTGCAAAACCTAAAGCACCAGAAGTATCACCATGGGTAGCAGCCAATGCTGAGATAGCTGTGAAAGGACAAGCAGCCTCCCCTGCCTAACGAGGCCTCATCACCTCTTCCACCTATGTCTGAGTAGCAAACAGGAGCCAGCTGTGTACCATGCACAGCCCACCCAGCAGCAGGTGTCCTGCAGAACTTTCTGGAAAGTTGTGATAGAACAAAGAAGGAACGAAAGACGCTTGGCACAGAGAGCAGGAAAAGAAGCAGGGAAAGCACTGAAGTAAGCTCTGTTTTCAAAAGTGTGTGTAGAGCTGGTTGGACAGCCATGGGCATGGCGCTTCAAAGTGCTGCTTGGACTGCCTGTAACAGAAGTCGCTCAGCCAGGGAAGGAGTGAGCCTGCTTGCAAATGCAGTTATTCTGGACTGGGACCTGGAAGAACAGGTGTAAAGCCTATGAGAAACAAGGTAAGTGAAATAGAAATAAGATAATGCACATAGAGGGGCACAAGAATAAGGAGCAGGCTAAAATTTTTTTGAGCTTTGGTGAGGAAGTGTTTGATACTTTTAGGGAGATATGTGGGAGATGTTTCTTTACTAATGTGAGATTGTTCCTGGTCAGAGGGTAACAAGTCAGAGTAGTAGAAACAGTTTTGTCACCATAACTATTTACAATAAGGATTTTTGCTGATACTGGTGTGGAAGGCACATATCATGGCCCATTATACACCTGACCTTACAGGGCTTAAGATATTGGTTTAGCCTTAGTCATTTGTTGCCACCTGGCAAACAACAGCAAACAACCTGGCTGTCTTCTGCGGTAAGCTCATGGGGAGTCAGAATTTGGAAATGTCCCATTTCTGCTGCACTGAGCAGAAATACCCTACAGCAGGGAGTTTGGGATGTGTGTCTACAAACAACAGTTGTATTTTGAGCCAGATGAATATGGCCATAGTTACCTGCATGTGGTTTCTTCTAACCCCTCCAGCTGGGGCTGTTTATCTTCAGCTCATGAAAGAGTCTGCCCTACAGATGATCCTAATGTTGGTGCAGCACTAATGACTTCTGTACAGCTCTGTCTGCGGAAAATATCCCACTTAAACCGTCTTGTATTTGCTCCCTGAAAGACACATTCTGTTGAAGAAAGAGTGGGACTTTTTTGGAATACAGCTTTGATCACTAGAAATGTGCCTCTGTCGAGAGTTTCTGCTGACACACACCTTTGTTACAAGCTGTTGGTACCACACCAAAATGCAAGTCTGTGTAAGAGAAAGGGGGAGCCAGAAGGTTATGTTAACGTACGGTAATACTAAATAACACCTCATGTTCTACTTTGTGCTTATGTCTGTATGTCCAGCACGTAGCACCTGCTTTTCCTTTCACACGTGCAAGACCTAGGCTTGCAGATGGACATCTGAGACACTCGGAAGAATGGGTAGAATTGTGAAAACAGATTAATCTATTAGTAACTAGACTTTGCAAGGGTGTGGATTGAAATAGTCAGTGTTATATTCAAGTAATCCTAAAATCAGAACCACGCTTCTACTTTCAAATAACTTTTTCTGCCGTAAAAACTGCTGCTGTATAGATATATGCACACACAGTGTCTTGTCAAACTTGAAGGTTTTTTTTAATATTTTTCATTATCTTTTTGATGTTTTAGATACAGGTAGTTTGAAATTTCATGTTTCTAAAAATGCCACTTTATGTAGAGCTCAAAGGCTAACCAGATTTATCTGAGACTGTACTATAGGCACAATACACTTCAGAGGAGATTTCCTATAGGTTAGCCCAAAAAAAATTACCTTGAAAAGAAATGTGCATTCCACAGATAAGGTAAAGCAGGTACTTTGGGAGACAGGAATTTATCCTAGTTTATCTGGCTTTGTTGCGTATGACAACTGCTAAAATTTCCTAGGATCATAATTATTAATGCTGGCACTGAGAAAGAGGGAGAGAGAAGTGATCAGGAGAAGCAGTATTTTACTGTATGAAAACAAAGTAGTTTGGTAAGGAGAAAGTCTACTTGAGGAAGTGTTGTTAAAAAATTGAGGCAGCACTGAGACATTTTCGTATCTTTCTCAATAAAAATAAAACTAGAAGCTGACAACGGAGAGTTGACCCTTTAGAGCTAACAAAAAGCCTTCTCCCAGGAATAACCGGGGGGGAAGGAGGGGGTTTGTAAAAGTCTTAACAGCTTACAATCAGTAAGCTAAGATTTTTATGAAAATTTTTTCATAGCCTCAACTGCTATTACAGGATTAAATCAAGACCTTTTGCCACAAATAAAGTGCTTTGTAACTTTATTTACAATCCCTTCAGCCTCTTTGTCGCTATCTGTGAAAGACACGTGAAAAGTTTTTCTGGTTTGTCTAAGTTTGAGACAACAGGACATCATCCTTTTGTAACTTGGGAATAATGTGTGTGTAGTCTTTTATTGTAGAGAAAAAATTATCAACTCAATTTTATTAAAGTTTTGTTTCATTAACAGTCTACCTTCATAGACATTGTATCTGTCCAACTTTGTAGAACAGAGTTGAGAAAGCCTCGTTCTATTTTAGGCTAGAATTTCTAAGCTACTGATTGATAGTACAAGTATGCTAAATTTTCAGATGTATTTTATTCTTCAAGATAACATAGAAGGTGTCTGTGGCTACTTCAGTAGTTAGGGTGACACAAAGCAATCATCTGAAATATTAACAGGATACTATTTATCACAGTGTTTCATGTCACCGATTGTTCTTTGGTACTTGGCAGGACTATTAAAAAAATTCTTTTACCGTCTTTCATTAGTAGGTTACCAGTATACAGTGAAGAGCATTCAGTCCCTGTCTAGAAATACCCATATATTGCAGGAAGGTTGCATTTCTTCTCAAACTATTTTACTGTGGAGAAAATGACTGTGAGGAAACATATATAGCACCAAGCAAGTATGTTATTCTCTTTACTCCTCCTACTGGAATTAAATCCAAGACAAAACCAAATTAGACTAAGAGGCAAATTTCACGTCAGTGTAGTAAGAAGGATGTATAATACTCAAGTAGAACAGAAGCTTCACTCATTTTTCAGATTTTTGCTTGCCTTTGTTTTTTGGAAGTAGAATAGGAGCTGGAAGATACACTCTTCTTTTGTAGCATTTCTGTCAGTGCTAATTTACTCCAGTTGGTTGCTGAGTCATAGAAACAACTTGTTCAGCTTGGTCAGACCAACTTAGGAGTCAGTAATGAGTAGGAAAGGGGAGGGGGAGAGAAGGGCAAAATCTCTTTAAAGCATTATATCAATTACCTTGCATTTGAACTCTGGCAGGATGGAATGAGAATCAGTAGATGCTAAGGCTTGACCTTGCAAATGATGTCAGCAGTAGCCAGGGAAGGGGAGTCAACATTCCAGATAAATAATTTCTTCCTAAAAGGCAAAAGTATTCAACTGAAGCATAAAATGACCTTCACGCTTCCAGCAAATTACTAATCAAATGACCACCACACCTGTAATTAATACAAAATTACAGTCCAGAATCAGAAGGATTCGATTAGTGCCTTCTAAATTACATCTAACAAAGAAAATACCCCATGTACCTACCACTCGGTCATTTGTCATGAAGTTTTATTCTCAGTCTTTCCATTTTCTTATGTATACTTAAAACCCAGTATGTTAAAACTGAACTTTGAAAGCTTGAAAGTATTCGTGGTGTACTTCATTTATTCTGTAATCTTAGCCCCGTGGCAATTTTAATTTCAGCTCATAGTACTGAAGACAAGCAAATTATAATTTGAGGGAGCAAATGTTTCTAATGTTGTTTCAGGGTTTTTTTTAATCTGTTGGGTTCAGGGGCTTTCGCATGGTTCCTGAATGAGAGAAGTTTGACAATACCAGCCTCTCACTATGGTTCCTGCCAAAAATGCAGATGGAAAACTCAAGAGTTGTAGTAGCTGCAGTGATGAGGAGAGACAGTTGAGAAAAGCTGTTAACATTGGAGTGAATAATTTATGAAACATTAATTTTTTTAGACGCCACTAGTTCTCTCTTGTTTATAGATAAATAATATTAACATTATTTATTAACAGACAATGAATAGTGGCCTCTTGGAAAAGCATAAGGTTAGCTGTTAATCATAGAAGGCATTGGGTTGGAAGGGACCTTTAAGGTCATCTTGTCCAACCCCCCCCTACAATGAGCAGGGACATCTTCATCTAGAGCAGGTTGCACAGAGCCCTGTCCAATCTCACCTTGAATGTTTCCAGGGATAGGGCTTCTGCCACCTCTCTGGGCAATCTGGGCCGGTGTTTTACCACACAGGCATATACTTGGCCAGTGAAACGGCAAATGGTAGGGGTTTGAAGGGATCTTGAAAGATCATCTAGTCCAACCCCCCTGCCAGAGCAGAATCACCTAGATTAGGTCACACAGGTCAACAGTTATGTACCGTGCCTGAGCAAAGCCACCCTCAGCATAAAGAAATTATTCTTCTTATCTAGCCTAAATCTCCCCTCATTTAGTTTAAAACCAACACCCCTTGCCCTCTTGGAACAAGCCCTGCTAAAAAGACTGTCCCTATCTTGCATATGGGACTCCTTTAAGTACTGAATGGCCACAGAAAGATCTCCCTGAGAGCCTTCTCTTCTCCAGGCTGAACAACCTCAACACTCTCAGCCTTTCTTCATTGGAGACGTACTCCAGCCACTTGCTCATCTTTGTGGCCTCCTCTGGACCAGCTCCAACAGGTCTGTGTCCTCCTTGTGCTGAGGGCTCCAGAGCTGGACTCAGCACTGCAGGTGGGGTCTCACCAGAGCAGAGCAGCAGAATCACCTCCCTCAGCCCACTGGCCACAATGCTTTTGATGCGGCCCAGAACACAGTCAGCCCTCTGGGCTGTGAGTGCACATTGTTGGCTCATGGCCAGCTTGTCATCCACCAGCACCATCATCTTCTCCTATTAAGAGAGCAAATATAAATCTCTCTTTGGGGAGACCTTATGTGGGTAACTGCATTTTTACCAGATTTTTTCTATATGTCGCTCTAAAGTCAGTGAGGTTACTGATGTGATAGTATCAGTAGTGTCGTCTTCTGTCTCTTTATGTTTCTCTTGGTGTTTAATTTAGATTTTGAAAATTGTATTTTTAGGAGGTTTGGAAGAGATGGAAGTAGAACGTGTTCTAGCTTCATCAAGACATACATAGAGACACTGTAGGTGAGGGTGGGTTTACAACATGTAGATTATTTCTGTGGATGCACAGCGCCTCAGGGGAGGTTATTTTTTTTTTGGCTCCCCATAAACACCAACTATTAAAATGACACCGTTATGAAATTTATTTGGCTTGCAGATGCTGTGAGGAAGGTTTTGGGTTTGGTTGGTTTGTTTGTTTTTCTGAATAGGAAGTTAAGTGATTTGAAATCATTTGGTATATATGAGTAAGAGGAAATAGCTTCTGTATGTAATTGCAAGGCTGCTGGTGAGCATGTGAAACTTACTCTCAGACAAGTCTGTTCTGAATACATCAATTGTTTACTGGGGAAATAATTATATATGAGAACATTTAAAATGGAAATACAGTGCCAATCTTTACCGAGGCCTTTAAAAATGTTTGGGTTTTCTTTGTAAATCTCTATTTTCAGTGAAGGAATGTCTTACTCTGTAAAAGCGGCAAATTCGCTATCATTGAAGCTTAGTAGATACTTTAAACTTGGCTAGAAAAAGTGCTTTTTACTGATGTGCATTGGTAACGAACTGCTCGTTACACAGGCATATCTATGACATTATGAATTCAAGGAAGTTGCCCTTCCAGCAAAGCTTTTTCCACACCATCAGTACAGTCTGTGTGACACTCTGTATCGCAGATAGGCGCTGACGTGGATGAGAGCTTTGCCTTAAACAGCCTTAAAAGCACAGTTTTCCATTCCATGCATGAGGGACGGGCTAGTAGGCTCTTGTCTCATTTGTGTTCTGTAAAATTGCACCAAAAATTCAATGTGTATTGTTACTTGGAGGTGGCTCAAAGTTTTCCTGCTGAATTATAAAAGAAACACTGAAGGACTTCAGACCTGTTTGGTCTGAACAGCTCTTTAAACAGTTTGACAAAGAGGCATGTGAATCAGTTCTGTAGCCCAACTTATGTAAGATTTATTATAAAAGCAAGTCTCTTAGGGGCCCTGGGGCTTGAAATACCTGCCCAAGAAGATGGAGGGAACTACCTGTGATGTTTATTTAAACAGATGTGTTCTGATCTGGCTTATTTTCTAACCATGGTTTGTTAGCACCTTGCAGCCTCACAGACTTGTCTGACCTGCTAAAAACATCCCGAATTTGTTAAACTCTATGAACTTGGAATATTTTGTCAGCAGATACAGAGTTTACAGCATCTTTACATAATTAAGTGGAAATCATAATCTAGATGTAGTGGCTTGCTTTTAGGTGTTGCTTTTGTTCCTTTGTTTCTTCCTCTCTCTTTTTTTTGGGTTTTTTTTTTTTTTTTTTTTTTGAATAGTTAAATAATCAGTTTAGGAGATCAGTAAGTTATTCATAAGTGCTGTATTACCCAACATATCTGAGGGGTCTTTTGTTTCAAGAGTCACTTCGGTTTGGTTTGTGTCTTAATAAAAACTGGCGTTAGAAGTTGGTAGGCTTTGGTGGTGTAAACGTGCTCACTGTCCCGGTGCCTGATTATTTTCGAGGGTAAGCATTCGGGTCACGGGCTTTGTCGTACAGGCCTTCACAGAGCAGTTCCTGCTTTTACATTGGGCTTGTATAAATATGCAAGAAAAGAGCATGTTCTCTATGCAGGATGTTGGAGTGATTTATGTAAAGGTTAATGAAATCCTTCTCCCAACACATCTGAGAGTTGACGTTAACCCTATTTTTAAGTTCTGAACCAGAGGACATGTAGATTAAACAGGTCACACATAGTCACACATTGATTCTGTGGCAGATCTAGGAGGCTTGGGCTCCCAAGGTAACTACAGAGTTTTATTTTCAGTGCCGAGCAGCTTGTACGTAAACGTTAGTGAATACAGTTAATATTTACCTAAAACTGATGATAATCGTAGATTCCTCCAAATGAGCCTATAAGGATAAGGTTTCCTGTGTTTCAGATAAAAACTTTTTTTTGTATGCCTATTTTTATTTTAAAATAAATGCTCTGAAGGAGAAAATATAGTTCGTGCCCTCCACTCTAGTTTAATATCACTGAACACTGTAAATACAGGGTGCTGAAGGGCATGAAGTCCTCCTATACAGTTCAGTTGACCTAGTAATCCTGAGAAGCTAGGGCTTAGATTCTGCTTTTGTTCAAAGAAGCAAATATATGTGGGTGCATGGAAAACGGGATGGGCATAGGTCACTTTCTTGACTGTGGAACAAAAGTTCTCCTAATTTTGGTCCTGTGGAAACACAGGAACATAGGAAACCTAGCAGGAACATACAGGTTCATCCTATGCATAGCCTACGTTCAGGCTCAGGGAGCCATAGGATACAGTGCACAGGTGCAACATCTCTCTGCTCTCCCTAGCTGTTTAAAGTCATAATCCCCTGGACGAAAGATTGGATGTGTCGAACTTTTCTTAGTACTAAAAAAATCATCTGAGTCAGAGGGGTCCAGCCTTTGGGAATCAAGCTTTGGTCATTTTGTTATTGTGCCTTACAGTGCCAAAAAAATTCATGTGTGTATAGAGATGGATTTATATGGGAATAAATTCTGATTTAGCAAAATATGATCAGCTGTAAAAACTAAGATGGAAAAAAATAAAGTAAAATATAAAAAAAAGTGCATTGGCTCGTTCTGTGCCCACTGTTCAGGAACACAGGATTCTGGTACCTGGAGAGCCTGCCTCAGTGTGAACTAGTAAGGACTTTAGGTAGCAACACCGTAACTGGTAGCTAAGCAAGTGTTCTAAGGATTTACATTTAGGATTTAAGCAGCTAAGTAATAATTAAGCCATATTTGCATGCCAGAATTCTCTACCAGAAGGAGAATATATGTGATATGACTAAGGTTTAGCTTATCATTGAGGAGTATCAAAGGAAAATATTGAAGGATTTGACTCAATGCAAATGCTAACTTAAGTAGAAGATTTTGTGGAGGTGTTTTAAACAACTGTAAAGAGTAAATTTAAAGCCCAAGCCATCAGAAATACTGAGTTGTTCCAGGCAGAAGTGAGAAAGATGAACATTTTTGCGGGTAAAGAAGTGGATTTTTGCTGATGTCTGTTAAGTCAACAAAGGAGGGCATTCAACTTCTGCTTGTGTCATAGAAGAGAAGTTTGCTGTTTTTCTTCACTGTTTTCTTAACAGCTACAGCTCTTTCAGATTTCAGTGAAGCATTCTAGCTCTAATGAAATTAATGACAGGTTTCTGCTCAAATCTCTCATGAGAAAGTCTTTGAGTCTCATGGTTACCCTCTTCTTCTATGGTGAGATGTATCCATACCGTACCCATTGTATCCTTAAGGTTTATGCCACTTGAGTTTCAAAAAAATCAATTTATGTAGTATGTTTGGTGGTGTTTTCCATTTTCATCTCTGTAGGTTAAAACCATTTTGGGAGAGGCTTAACTCTTTGTTTCCATGGCAGAAAGTCCACTAAATTAACTAGACTCAGGGTGTTGCACTTAGTTACGAGGCCTATATTGAGCCTTTTCTGTAAAGATGAAGGTGCATCCATGATGTGTCAAATACACCTCTGATGAATGTCTTTGTTCCGAAGACTTGTCTGAAGCTTTGTACACACCTTTTCTAAGTAGTACGGTTTGTAAAAACTACCAGACATGATGCAGCTTTCTGAAGGGTCTTCTTTTAAGAAGTCTTCACATTTGTAATCTATGAATATTAATTTTATATTGGTAGCAGTCACCCAGATGTGCATGTGAACAATCACTCTGAAAAGAGACAGGTTACTTTGACATACCCTGATACCATTTGAGAATTCCTATCCCTGGATGCATTTTATTAGTCCTGGAGTCTTTCTTTATTGCCTTGGAGGTTTATCAGGGTATAATTTGGGGTCTGGGATTAAGCTCTGTTCATGTGAGAGTGCACTTTTGATAATAAAATATGCATACTGCTTCGACACTGCTAGGGGTACAATGTCTCTGGCTTGTTCTGCTTGTGCCCACGTATGGCGTGCACGTATTGACAAACTGCATCCAAAAAAAAATCTCTTCATAATTTTGATTGCTATGAAACTCTTAATTGGCATTTTTATTTTCATTCTAGCAACTACCACTTAGAAGACATACTGTGTCTACCATATCCTTGGGGGATTGTTACATGGAAATACACAATTGTGGAGATGAGTCATTGATTTCATTAGAATATTTTTCTTCAAATGTATAAAATTTCTGAAATCTCAGAAGGGATGTTTCAGTAAGAGATGAAGGCAAATTTATTTTAAAAGAATAGGTAAAAAATATAAACAGTTTATAGAGTCTGTTGCACTCACATTTTTCCCTCATTCATTCTAAAAATGTAATAAATTCATCTTTCTCTTTATACTCAGTTTTGTTACTTTTTTCATTTATAAAACTTTTTAAAATCTTCCTGGTGTTTGCTCTTTCGTCTCACACCTGCCTTGTCACATTTGCTCATTTTAATTTTAGGGCATGAAGAAGCTCTTGTTATTGTCTGCTCTCTTATCGGGTTAGCTTCTTAGATTGTTGCTGCAGGATAGTTAAGGAGTGCTGCTTTCATCTTAAATAATTGGCAGATTGCATCAATTCCTAGTTGAAGGAAAAAGGAAGTTTCACGTGCGTATTTCACATAAATTTCTAGTAGCATAAAATCTCTGCCTGCATCCTCCTTGTTTTAGATATTTTTTGTGTTGTTACTCTGATAGAGCTGTACTTCTGGAATGTAATCAGGATCCCCATCCATGAGTTGCTCACATTGTTGAATCTCTTGTATTCAACAGGTAACAAAACATTGGGTCTGTTCAGCCTGGAGAAGAGAAGGCTCTGAGGAGACCTTACAGTGAGCCTTCCAGGGCTACCTGAAGGGGGCCTATAGGAAATCTGGGGAGGGACTTTTTATAAGGGCGTGTGGTATGAAAGGACAAGGGGCAATGCTTTTCAACTAGAGCAAAGTAGATTTAGATTAGATGTTAGGAAGAAGCTCTTTACTGTGAGGGTGGTGAGACAGTGGAAGAGTTGTGGATGCCTCATCCCTGGAAGTGTTTAAGACCAGGCTGGATGGGGCTCTGAGCAACCTGCTCTAGTGGGAGGTGTCCCTGCCTATGGCAGGGGGGTTGGAACTGGATGATCTTTAAGGTCCCTTCCAACTCCAGCCATTCTGTGATTCTTAAAAAGTGTTGCAATTTCCTGACTTTCTCTGTGCTGACTTCTTTGCTTGTTTCTGGTCCTAAATTAAGAATATGTTTAAATTGACTAGTATGAGAGGAGGCTCACAGAGTTTAATGAGGCTATTGACAAGTTTGAATCTAGGTAATTACTTAAATACATTCCTGAATGCAGAACTAACAAAATAAAAGGACTGTATTAATAGAATACATTAAGAAGCAATTAACTCACCGGGTTTTTTTCTTCTGACCTTGAGACCTGTGATGGTGATAGCATGCATGTGTTATTAATTCCTTATAACTTAGCTTAAGACTCTTCCTATATATGTGCGCTTTTCATATGACTTCATTCAAACATTGAAGGTATGCTAAAAAAAGTGTTTTCAAGATGTTATGAAACTGTAATGCTAGGAGGGGTGACTGACTCTGGCATAGTTTATGGGCAAATTCCTGGCATACGTTCTACTTTGTTGCATTGGTATATAAAAATGGGTAACTAATTTTGCTTCACTGGAGCTGTTCCAGCTACTGATGGAAATGAGGCTAGAACTTGTTTGCCCAGTTATTTATAAATTGAATAGCCATGCTAAGTGCAAAGAATGGCTAAAAGTCAGCCAAATTAGTACTCTAATAGAGGGTTGTCCATAAACATTAACAAGAATTCTTTCAATATGTCCATAGTACAGTTTGGACTGTGCTTGCTCCAAATACCTGACACCAGGCTGATACAGCTAAACATAATTAAGGGAAACCAACCTTGGAAATGTCACTTGTAATGGAGGAAATATGAACTGCTTTGGACCCACTTATGATCACTGTAAAACACTACTTAATTGAATTAAATGTTATTTAGGACTTTAGTGGCTAAGTCTAAGTTGTGGAAATGGATTTTCTATGATGCAGTCATAGTTTTGTATATATTTTACCTTAGCAAAACCGCATCATTTTGTTCCTTCAAAGGTTTTTA
>JAAGNO010020506.1:978-31844 GCA_033439905.1 Ceryle rudis
ATTAATAAATACTCTGCTTAAAATATATAGCTGTAGATATAACCATAAATTACTTAGAACAATGCTTAAGTAAATTGATTTTTTTCTCACTAAAATTTAAAGTTTAATGAATGAGCAGTATCTGTTAGGGTTTTATGGATCTTTACGTACAAGCAGTGATTGCTATGTGGAACTGTACTGCCTTTAATATTGAGTTCTCTAATACGGTATTTCAAACTTTTTAGTACTGTAACTCTGATACATTTTTGATGAGAATCATGGAATGATGTTATCTGATCCAGCTGTCCCACTAAAACTGATCCAGTTTTAGTTGCACTGGACCTGGACCAATCAAGTTTTGGATATCTCCAAGGATGGAGATTCCACAATCTGTCTGAGCAATCTCTTCTAGTACTTACCACCTCCATGGTGATTTTTTTTTTCTAATATCTTGCTGACATTTCCCTTGCTGCAGGTTTTGCCTGTTGTCTCTCATTCTTCAGTTAAATTCTGAGAAGAGTCTATCTCTGTCCTTTTTATACCATTCCAGCAGTAGTTGTATACAGCAATAAGATGCCCCTTGAGCCTTCTTTTCTCTGCTAAATTAATAGGTACAAATAAGTATGTGAAGCTTTGCTGAGGTAAAATATGTTCATTAGATTTTTTTTTATGCTATTGTTGCTGTTTTGAAATAAATCTCCTTGAGTCTGATTGGCCTGGAGAACTTCATATTCTTAGCCAAGGTATAACTTTTTGTCTTACTTCAAGGGAG
Organism: Ceryle rudis; assembly: GCA_033439905.1. NCBI lineage: Eukaryota > Metazoa > Chordata > Aves > Coraciiformes > Cerylidae > Ceryle > Ceryle rudis. The sequence goes on from JAAGNO010020506.1 coordinate 1,730, forward strand.
TGCTAACACGCTGTTATCTCCCTTTAACTTGTAGATTGGTATGGTAGGTTAGTAATCTCTCTTGGAAATATCTGGGAAACAAATGCTTCAGCTACAATGTGGTTTTGTTGTTTTACTTTTTTTTTTTTTTTTTTTTTTTTGGGTGGGGGGATTAGTGTTGATTTTATTAAACTTACATTTCTAACATTTCATAAGCCACATCCCAAGGAGAGCTAAGGATTTACTTCACTCTGGCTTCTCTTAAGTTTCTCACTGAAATGTAACACACTAGAGTGATATTTCATCTGAATCATGTCTATGCCTTTGAGAAACTACTGATTTCACTGTCCACTGTAGCAGGGAAATAACTATAGGAAACACTAAGGCTTTGAAGAAGTGCTTAGACACGGGTCTCAGCTGGGTTGCCTGTTACCCGTCAAATAAGGATTTAGTCTGAACTGCTGGAATACTTCAGCAATAAAATGACCAGGAAGTAATTCATCTGAGTATGTTGTGGCAAGCCTTTCATCTGTTAGATCTATAAAAAATCTGCATATTTTTTATGCAATTGGTTTCTCAATAGCATATACACAGATTATATACGTATATTATCTTCAGTTTTCATGCCACTGAAGGAAAATTCATTATGCAAATGTTTTTATTCTAGTACAAGTAGATGTGATTTTAATAATTTCTTCAGATTGTTTCCAGCTTCTTGCAAAATTCTTGGCTCCAGGCTGTTTATTTCCTTGTATGACACATTTCTTAATCATTAAATGTGAGTGGACGTATCTCTACATCTGGGAAAACTTGGAGTTGGGTAAAGTACTTGCAAGATCCTTGTCACTCTGTAATGCTAAAAGATATGAGAAATAGTGCAAACATTGGAAAGGAATATTTGGCATGACTCAGCATTTAAAAATATCAGCTATCTTCATCTCTCTTCTTCTTCATTGACTTTAATTTACTGATAATTTAAGTTACTGTTTTAATAAGTTTTTTCTACCATTAATGCTAATTATTGAGTCCTGACAATGTACTTAATCTTTCATATGAGTGAAATTGTGACTCACAGGCAATACAAAAGGAAAAGAAATATATTCACTGGATTTCTACTTTGAATATTTTTGCATCAGAATGGTTCTTAGTTTGAACCCAACTTTTCAGACACTTCTTATGTCACTAACTCATTCATCTCAAGCAGTTCTGTTACAATGCTGGGATATGCTCTGAGGAGTGCCTGCAGAACCTATGTAGTAATTCTAGTTTTCTAAGAAATCAAATTCGGCTTTTTTTTTCCCCTGTGTATCACTGCAGTTCACATATATGTAATGAGTGTCTCCTTGCATCAGTGCTTCTGTTCTTAGCTATGTTAGTTAATAAATTCTTAAACTTCAATAACTTAGTAGCTTTTAGTACTTATGCAAGTAAGAGCTGAATCAGGATCATTTTTTCCCTTAAAGGTTGTTGAAGAGATGCATAAATTTGGTTCATGATTAATATATATCAAATGTTTCAGCAGCTGAGCTGTGGAATTGGATCATATTCTCAAATGACAGGAGGGAAAAAGTCCTTTGTTATCTCTATGGAGCTTGAAGAGCATTTAAAGAAATGCTGGTCATTCTTATGCTTTCCGAAGTAAAAAGGTTTTCAACTTTCTGAATGTGAAATACAAATTTCTACCAAGATGGAGACTCCCTTTTTACAGGGAGTCATATAGAAAAGACAAAGGATAATGGGTACAAGTTACTCCGGGGGAGACTCCAATTGGACTCAAGAAGAAAATCTGTCATGAGAACAATTAGATATTGGAATAAACTCCCAAGGGAAGTGGTGGATTCCCCTATACTGGACAGTTTTAAGACTCAGCTTGACAGGGTGCTGGGCCATCTCTTTTAAACTATAAATATATATAGTTGACATTAAAAGGGTGGAAGTCCCTTCCAACCTGGTATTCTATGATACTTTCTATGATTCCAGGATTAATTTAATTATATTCTCCCACATACAAAGTGCAAACTAGTTTGATAAATACACAGTACACACTGTCACAGCGTTTTCAGAAGGGAGATACAATAACTTGTCTCTAACACATGATATTATTCTGATACTTTATTTTAAGATGTCAAATTCAAGTATGCAAAGACCCCTTATACCTTTGGATGTGAATGTGGAGTCAAATCTAAGTATACATTTTTAAATGCAAATTATGATCTGTTCACATTTATATACCTCTAGAATTTCAGAGTTCTTTAGAATTCGGAGAACTTGCCTGATCTACTGCATCCTCCAGAATGAAGATGAACTAGTACAGAATGACAAGCACCAAATATTTTTCATATTTACCGAAGTACCTCTAGGAATATTTTTAAAGTATGATTTTTAATATAATTCTCAGCTGAAGTGAGGAAACAACCACCATATTCTTAAAATCTGTTAAATTTGATCTGCACCACTGTGATTAATGGCAAATTTAGGGTATATGTGCAGCTATCAGAAGAGTTACATTTCCTTGCTCCTGTAAACTGAGCATAGCTCTACTGAAGGAGCTGCTAGGGAATTACTAAATGTTGTGTTGTTACTGATGAGTGTGTTTGAACACAAAGCACAAACCTCTGTCGTGCTACAAAACTTCCTTCACACTTCCTATTAGATAGTAAATGTGAATGAGACTCTCAGACTAAAATAGAACAAAAGCTGTCTGCATCAAATCAACAGACTTGCTTAGCTCTATTGACTACCATTTTCCAGGTAGTATTAGCTCCCCTTTCTCTAAGTAATGTTGAATTTGTCATTGTATGCCGTTTGATTGAGCTTTTCTGTGGCCATATTTGCAACGCCATCAGAGAAGTTCCTGTTTTTCATTAGGAATCAAGTTTTATTACCAAGTGATACAGCTATAAAATACATTTCACTTTGTGATAATTATGTCCATGTTAGAAGGAATTCAAATTGACATTCTGTGTAGTAAGATGACTTAAGCCATACTTCAGACATTTGTATAATTATGGAAGTATATTGAAAAAGAGAAATAGATGTATTGACCTCAGTCACTTAATTACAACCTTGTAACATTTTTATCCTCTTAATATGGTAAAAGCATAGTTTTATTCTCTACAACGGGTATTTATATCCAAAGATACTAAAAAAAAAAAAGAGGGAAGTTCTCAGCAGCATTATGTCACATCTTTATTTTCAAGTCCTTACACTTTGCTTACAAATTTTGAACTTCAGATAAAAAAGATCATCACGGAGGGTTTTCTGCCTTTCATGTGTAAAATGCTCTGTGTCAGGGTGCACAGTACAAGCAGGGATGTTATTATCTGCTAGATTTGAATGCATTCTTAACTTGAATGGACCTGCCTGAAAATAACAGTTCAACATGGCATTTAATACCAGACTATTTGAGAACACCCATATGATCGCTCTGGTTGGAAAAGACATTTAAGATCTCTTGAATGTACTTGAATACATTTAGCTTTGTCCAGAAAACACAGAGGCACATATCACTCTCATCTCCTAAAAGATCAGGCATCTACTACTTTGTGTAGATCAGTGTCTTGATATTGAAATTTTGTTAAATTTGTTCATCAGTGAAGGTATTATTTAGAGTATCTGGTACAGACATTAACAGCTGATTTACACATTTTTGTTGAAGGTCAAGCATTTAACATACTATTTATGATTAAAAAACATTTTTGGGGGGAATTTTATGCACTAGAAGAAGTATTTTTACTACAAAAGCCCCCAGAATGACAGAAAAAAAGCAATTAATTTTTTGTTGTGTTCTACTTGTGTTTATTGAAAAAAATGTATATTTGAATAAGAAATCTTTCCTTCTAGATACAACTTAGCACAACTGCTTTTGTTTGAAAGGTAAATTCTTCTCTTTATGATATTACAGTCTAATACTATGACAGACTTTAATTTTGCAAATAAACTTGGATTGACTAGGGGAATTGCAGGACTAATTAGAAAAAGATGTTACCTGAAAAATAAGCAAACACAAAGATCTTATTCTAAAGTTAATAGTTAAAACAAGAATCCTAAAAATTTTAAGTATGGTTCTATAACTTGGAGGCAGGGAGAGAACTGAATTGCAGTGTGTATTATTTCATCATACAGTTCACTTCTCTGCCTTGAAATGTGTTATTTCAGCACTTATGTGTGAAATTCATACTTAAGCTCAATTTTGGTGAAGGCTAGGATTATGAAAATTGCCACCTAGTAGGATGGCTGAAATGACAATTTTGTTATCTTGGCTTGTTGGTATACTCCATATAAATGTGAGGAATGAAGCTCTGCTCATCCCAGACATGGAAGGAAAGAAACAATGAAGAAGGATAACATAATGATCTAAGGAACAGGATTGTTGCTATATGAGAAAACATTATGATCTCACAGCTTGTAAAAATAATACCTGTGAATATTTCCTCTTTATTTCACATAATCAGGAAGGGATATTCAGTGAAACCATCAGGCATCCTCTTAAAAACAAATTAGAAGAAAGGCAGCTGATAAAACATAATTAAACTTTAATATTTACTGCATTGGGATATTGTACAGGCCAAAAGTCTATAAAGGTTTTAATAATAGTTGGATGAATCTATGAAGCAGCTGTTAAACGTGGTAGTCTGTCGGCAACTGAAGTCTCTCAATATGCTCTTTACAGGAAGCTGAGGAATCTACCAGGGAAAGGATCAATCTTTAGTCATTTTGCTTCTTATATTCTTTCCCTAAGCATGGTCCCTGGGCTATGGGCAGAGAGGCAGTATATTGAGCTAAGCAGCCTTTTACTTAATTCTTTGTTCGTTTAAACATGTGTTTTACCTGACCAGCAACCCATGTGGTTTTGTTGGCTGGCAAGGTCTCTTCAGCATACATCTATCCGTACAGCTGCTTTTTTCGAAGACTTCACTGCTGTAAACATGAAGGAAGGCTGAAATGAAATATTAAGACATAATATCTATAAACAGTTAGTGTAGAATATTAACATTGTTTTCTTACACTCTGCAGAAGTCTATCTACAATTGCATTTCAAGTCAAACCATAAAATGCCTGCAGAATATTTTAATATATTCCTGGTTTCTTCTTTCTTTTTTTTTTTTTTCTTTTTTTTCTCTTCCGACCACCAACATTAGTTCAGCGTTGTCCTTTAATTATAGTATAGTCTAGTTTTCCTTTGCCTTGGAGGAGATGCTGAAAACCTACAATAGTAAGGACAAAAAGAAAGTGGAAGAAATATGTTAAACTGGATGATTATACAAAAGGGGTCAGTGAAAAACATCACAGGGTTTTTCCTACTGAGAGAAACCCAGAGAAAGCTTATTGTCCCAGAAAGTACAATTGCCATAAAGTTGTTGTTGCTTAACTTTCATTCTTAATTACTCTGCATAGCAATAGACGGAAATATGGAGAGCATTCTTTTATCTATTCTGTAAGATCTTTCTGACTGTATGACTTTACTTTCTTAGGTCCTGTTCTCCTGTTCTGGGCTAGGTCAGGAGGCATGGAGCTGTGTCAAAAGGCAGCTAGTTTATGTAAGTTATTTGCATTTACTTAATAATATGCATACGTGATACACATGCATGTGTGTTATTTAGATTTCTATTTTTCTTTCTCAATGAAGCTTTTGTTGTCTGTTAAAAGATCTAATCAGTAAAGCAATTGAAGCCCTTCTTGACTGAAGTAATGCTCTTTCCTGTAACATGCCATGATGGGCCATTTCTGAGACACCTGCTAATAGTTTGCAGAAAGAGATCAGCAACAATTATAAAAATAATTCCATATGTTTCATCTGTTTTCTCACTTAGATATTAAGTGCATTAAATGTTTTCTTTTACTAGGATGGAAATGAGCTAATATACAATCTTCTTGCTTTATATTGGCATAATAAGAGATGCTGGTTTGAGGGTCAATTACATCTTTAAAAAAATGTCAACATCTTTCTTGACGGAAAGGTCAGCAGGATCAGTGTCCTTGCAGATATTTGCATGGACCTGAATAGTTTCATGAAATCCCATTTGAATGACACAGGATTATAAACTAGTAAAGATGAGACCAGATGTATTAAAGATGCATGTAACTGCAATTGTCATAAAAAATGTACGTATTTTCTTAAAGTTCGTGGTTTTGCCTCGTTTTCCTAGTATCTGGTTATTCCTCAGCTAATGATCACCTCTGGAATTAAAACAAGTGCTGCTATTCGCTAATAATCTACTGAGGAAAAAAAGAACTATGCATAAAATGCCTTCTGCCTGTTGAAGTTACTCTTAAATGTTGCAGTGCCTAAGAGCTAGCTTTTGAGCCCAGCAGCATCAACAGGTCACTAGGTTCCCCATTTAAGCAATAAAGAAATGGGGTGTGGTTTAGGGCAATCCCAAAAAGCCACACAGTAAGATGGATGAATGTAAATACTGTTCAAATACATGGGTTTGAGTTTCTTCTTTCTGAACCTCATGGCTCATCTCCTTTAAAAATTTAGTGGAAACACTGGTTGGCAGCCAATGACACCACTGTGCTTCTTGAATTAAAATTATCATTATGCTTTATGTCAGTGCTTTCCAACAGCACAGGTGTGGTACCCACCCTTTTACAGAACTGCCTAATGGTTAGACTTCTCCAGAGAACTGGAAATGAGGCTCTGTACTCCCTTTTCTTAAATAAGGCCTAGAATCTGCATGGGGACTTTGAACAATGGATTTATTATGCTGAATATGGTTGGTTCATCTTCAGTGGTGTTCAAATTTATTTTTTTTAATTAAACTATCCACTGCTGATTTGGGTTGTGCTGAATGACATCAGTAATATTATGAATGTTCATAACATGCTTGATACACTAGACTACTCTAGTGATTAGTTGCTCTATCTCCAGATTATACTATTATTTAGACAATGGTGAACATGTCAGCAAGACAGGGACTCCAGAGGTGGTTGTGTGGCCTGAGTACAGACTGTCTGGATTGTCTAGCCCTTTGATCACTCTTGAGGATATCATGAGGTATCTCAGTTAACACAGTGGAGAGGAAAGCACAAAACATTGCTTGCCCTCTCTCAGCCTCCCTCTGCCATAAGTTGTGCTCTGATCTTGAGTAAAGTTTCTTCTTACATGGGCCATAGGCACCTGTTAGAAATGTACCTCAATGTCCCATGTATCAGGTTGGGAGCTCCCTTACCATTGCCATATGTTTCCAGATCCTGGCTGTCTCTTAAAGTCCATCAGATTCTGTACACACTCTAAGTGGTTATTGAGTCCTCTTAGACTGGCATAAACCTCAGACCATGTGAAATCTTCTACTCAGGGAGGACTGGACAGTTTGTCTACCATTCCTTTTATTAGTGTCATTCTCTAAAAATACCTACTAGAAATGTCTCTTTCCACTCCACATCTGCTGGTGCATGCTAAAGGCTAGGTCACCTGATGCACCCCTGGATAAATATCCTATTGCAATTGATGCTTACAGTCAGCCTCATTTTGTCACCATCCCTGTGCCTTCCTACCTTATTGTGTCATTCTGGGGGTGGACAAATACTGTGAGTATCCTTGGAATCACATACATTCATATGAGAAATCAAGTTATCCATGTAACTGCTGTGCTACTGTTGACGAAGTAGCCAAGAGGATCATCTGAAAATAGTATATCATCTGAAAATACTATATTAGGGAATCCACCACTGGATCATAGGTTAAGAATGACAAAGGAAATGTCTCTATGAATGCTGGGCTCTTTAGATAGCTTATCTAGCTTTTACCTTTCTCTGCCCCTAGTTCCTATTTTCTCTGTCCTCTGAAATATGCAACAAGACCTTTTTCCAGGGGAACCACTTCAGATCCAGCTCTCTTTTGGTACTCCCTTGTATTCACTGTCACTTAGATGGTGATGCCATGGGGAGGGAGGGAAGGAAGGAAGGAAGGAAGGAAGGAAGGAAGGAAGGAAGGAAGGAAGGAAGGAAGGAAGGAAGGAAGGAAGGAAGGCTGGCTCCTGTTCATCCTCACTAGCAACAAATTCCAGAGGAGTGTTTCCAGTGACAGCAGAACTGATAATTCTTGAAAAATGACAACACTTGGGACTATAGTATTTCAATCCAAGATTTCAGAGTTATAACTTATTACTAGAATCATGTCTAGAAGTCATGTTCATTCATGAGTACAAAGTAGGAAAAGGAAATTTCTGCATAATAGGTACTTAGATACTATTGGCAGAGATTTTAAGTGCAATTTTAAAGACTGCCAACTAATCCAGGAATAAGCCATATCTTAATAACTTTAAAGTAAAAGAAAAGCAGAAAATAAAACTATCACATATTTCTATGTATTTTTTCCATTTGTGAAATCTACTTTTAAATATTAAACCAACTTAAACTATATTCTGTGATTTGAGGGCATACAGAGAACTGTTTGTATCTCTATAAAAAATTGAATTAAGGTGATTTCGGATAAACATTTGAGTTTGTTGTTTTGTTTGTTCCCCCCCACCCCCAATTTTACCTTACCCGTGTAAAAAGGAAACATGGAAAATATCTGACAGATTTTTGTACAAAGAGTTATCTTCTTGTTTCTGGGAATCATTGTCTATTTCTGCCAATGTCTGATTAAGCAGAGGGAAATAATGTCCAATGAACAAAAGGATTACATTTTTAATATAGAAATGTTTGAGATTTGAATGTATACTCCAGATATTTGTCTAGGTGTTTTTATCGTGCTACACTTGCAGAATTTTAGCAACTGAGGTATGTGCAGCTAAGGAGAAGCAGCTAGGAACAGTGAAGAATAAAATGTGGAGACAGAGAGAGAAGGACTGAAGGATCAGAGATCAGATAGTGGGAGTTGTATCTAAGATTTACTTCTGGAATATCTGAAATGGAGAGGAACAAGGAGCCAGCACCTCTTATTATCTAGCAATCTCACTATTCAGATAGAACTCCTCTGGGGAGCACAGGTTTCAACAGTGCTTCCACCCACTTTTGATTCATCACTTCTCAATCAAGAAGGGTAATCTCTTAGCCTTGGTGCACTAAATCTCCTACTTCAGCAAGATCCTAATAAGAAAATATACCTTAAGTGAGTCATCAAGGGTAATATTTTCTGCCCCTCTTACCAGTTAACTTGAAGTAATAGGGAAGAGATACTGGCTGTTTGAAGTCATATTTTTAGTGTGTACAAGTTCTTTGACAATGATTCCATTGACAACAGACAGGAGTTACATATAAAAGTCCAATCCCTGCTTTCACATGTCTTAAAGAGTCACCGAAGTGAACCTGGACATACAGATGGTGGTTCCAGAATAAATTTCTTGCATTTTTTTTTCTACTGATGAGGAATAAAAACAATGTATGTGGTTTTGATTTAGAGATAAGCAATCATCTGGTATCTGATTCATTATTATTTGCTGAATGATGCCATTACGTTTAGTACAATGTGAGCACAGGAGGTTCTTTGATGTTGTGCAGAGAATTTAAATGTCTTGTTCCATTAGTATTCATCTTGTTAAACCTGTTCATCCATACCTACTGCAGAATCATGAAAAAATCCATCCTTAGATCTTAATAGGACAAATAATATAGTTCTGCAAAAATCAAAGCATATTATTCTCTGTCTTCCTGACTCAGTCTTACAAGCTAACAATACAGAATCAGTATATACCTAGGTATGTGCATGTCTTGGGAAGCCAGTAAGTATGCTGCACAGAAGTACTCTGAAAATAAGTAGGGATGTCTTTGATGCTGATCCCAGGAAAGCAGTGTCATTAATCTGTGCGGTGGAGCACAACAAAAAGAGAAGGGAAATTAGAAATTCCTTGCACTGTTTCGTTAATACACACTGTAGTTTTTCTGGATGAAGAACAAAAATTTTGATATGCAGATTGTTGACACTGGGATAACACATCTTTCATTCTGGATACATAGAGGGTAATTACCATAGGTAAGGTTGAATAAATCTGGCAGTGTAAGCAGAAATTAAATTACTTTATTGCTTATTCACCACAAAATTACAGTACCTGACTTTTCTGGGTGCAGAAACAATTTCCTAGGACTAGACACAAAACACGATTAATATTTTAAATGGACCTTTCAGAAATGTACCCCTTTGTTTCAGTTCATTTTCTGTCCTGACTAATTTCAGTAACAACCACCAAACAACAGGATACTCTGTTAACTAGAACTCACTTCACTTCTCTATGTCTGCTACAACAAAGTATTTTTTCCATTGTAAGGCCTTTATTACCTAGCATTTTTGTAACTGAAATAAAATACTTAACACAATGACTGAGAAAGCTTCATAGTTACTTCACTCATTTTCTGACTATGGAACAGTATTTCCTTTTCTTATTTCTTTCTCCTCTGTTTTTTTTTTTTTCTTGCTTTTTTTTCCCCCCTCTTTGTCCTTTCATTTCATTGATCCCCACTCTAGCAAAATCCCATGCAGAGAAATAGTCCCACCAACACCAATTACCCCCGTCCCAGAAAAAGCACCGAAGTGATATCATGATAGTTTTCCTTGTAAATTATACCACTTTACTGTGCTTTTTGTAAGTATCATCTACTTAAGATCTGTCTATTCTGTTTGGTGAAATGGCCTCCAGAATGGGATCCCATATTAATATGATTCTTACAGCATGTGTAAGAAAAGGAACAAACCCTCATGTTACATTCATGAGATACTTGTTTAGACTTGTTCTTGGCAGCATGGTTAATTATGTAAGGTAAATAATGAATTTATAAATTAAACATGTATGTAACTTTCTTTTTAATATATTTATTTATTTTGTTCATCTATTCTTTTATCATTTCCAGTGAAACTATTATAATTAATGTTATTTTAAGAGCAAATGAGTGTAAAATTGCAGATGTATTTGAAGGAACAGACTTCATTTAGGCAGGAGGTGGTAACTGAAATAATTGAACATCACATTGTAGTTAAATTTGCCTCCTGCTTCTTTCTTTTGTCATGAAAGAATATAGAATTAAGCCCTTTAAACTTTGAGATGAGACTAATTTCATGTCAGAGTACCTGGGACAAAGATAAAAGAAGAAAGAGTGCTTGAAATAGGGCTTCCATGTTCTTCTTCACAAAACAACTTCTGCTAGAAGAAATCTTTTTAACAGCAGTTTCACTTTGGACATGTGAAAAGGCAGGGCTGAAAAGTGTCAGAAACTGTCAGGCCTCAGGACAGGCTTTAATAAACATTTCAAAATGCTTATGTCTTTGTGAGGCCCTTTCTTTGGAATGGAAGGGACATGGCTGCCTTGAGACCCAAATGTCTCCCTTGAGTGGCCCCTCAAAAAGCTGAGCAGACAGGCCTGGATGTGGGGAGGACATAGAATTGCTCAATCTATGAACCTTTCCTGCCCCTGCCCTGTCCCTAATGTGCCTGCCCCATTCTCCAGGACAACACCTGACCAGACTAGATATTTCCTTGTCTCTGGCTGCAAAACCAACTGAGGAAGATTTGGTCTTGCCTTTTGTCCTTCTTCAATCCTGTTCTTGTGCCATAACTCTCAGCTCCCATTGCTTTCCCAGTGTAGCTGTGCTGTAATGGTCTGGGCTAAAGAATTCTTCTGAAAAAGAGGGGGTTTCTTTCCCTTCATACCATAGAGTGCAGGCCATTACCACTTATTTATACCTCTTGAAACATACTCTGCTGACTAGAAACAGTTGATTTAGTGATTCAGGGTTCTTCTGAGGGCTTGTAGCATGTGAATGGCCCCTCCTGAAGATGAAGTGGAAGACATAAGCAATTTAAGGGCACTAATTATTGGGTAGTCATTGTAGGCTCATAGCAAAGCACATGGCTGAGCTTGAACAAGTAGGTCTGTGGAATGGAGATGGAGGTTGGCTGTGTGTCAGTGAACAGGGTTAGGAGACGATGGGTTTTGGAATAAGGTGGGTGATGTGGAGGTTACAGCAAAATGGAATGAAAAGTGCAGCCATGGGATCTCCCTTGGGATAGGTCTGAGAAGATCTAGTTTAACAAGAATTATTAATACTTTAATGCTTATTGCATAATTTCCAAGGTAGACGACACCAGCTGGATAACACTGTTATCCATTAATCTTTTTTCTGTATTGGGTGAAGTCTCCCTGTGTTTCTGACTATCTCAGGGTAACCTGACAGAATTTCACTTAAACAAACTTCATGTAACACTGATTTACACTGCATCATGTTGTATAACAGTTTTCTTGTCTAGCTCATACAGCACAGAGCTCATGTAGTACATTTAAGATGCTGACAAGTTCTCCTCCCCTGGGAAGGATAGGTTGCTTTAAAGTTATTAAGACTTCAATGAGAAAGAAGAAATGGTGCCTTACAATGAAAACAGTACCATTGATTTTATGTAGCTTTTTGACTGAAAGGCTGTTCCAAAGACAAAAGAAAATACTTTTGAAAAGATGAGGAGATTGAGAAGAGAAATATTTATGCTGATTGTAACAGTTTTGGCATGTAGCCATCAAGTACTTCTTGTTAAGAGGGAAAAAACAGAAGAGAAATTGGAAAGTTTCATGGATAATTATCAATAAGACTCAACATGGTTCCTGAGTGAACTTGCCTGCCATTTTTACATGGAAAGGTGTTGCTCTTAATAGCATGTAACAATTTAATTATAAACAATAAAAAAAACCCCAACCCAATCCTTTGTATTGTAATCCTAGAAAGCACAGGTCCTGTGTGAGATCCAGTAGAGTTGTATTGGCATCTTCCAGTGTGGTTGTAGTTGAACTTATCTCACCTCTTTTCTTGATGTTCCCCACCTATGGAATGTGCACAACTGCACTCCTTTCTCTGTTTTAGTGGGATACGAAGGCAGTTACCTTTCTCCCCATCTGAGCTGAAGAATCATAAAGAGACTAGTCCACCAGTAAAGTGGCAAATGCACATGGGGGTAGGAGGTTTCTCTTTTTTTAAAGAGTTTATAGTAGATAACCAGCACTACATGTCAATACAGCTAAGAGGGATGTTAAAGTACTTGAGTATGCATCAACTTCACCAACAGCCATGAAATGCAAGTCTTGATAAAATTATTTATTCCCTCAGCTAGAGGACTTCTAGAAGAAAAACGCACCTGGCTAACTTCTTTAGTTTTGAGGAAGATAATGACTTGTAATTGCTGTAAGACTGCTATAATAGCATACTCCAAAGCTGAACAAACTCGTGTTGGTCACATGTTTTGTTGAGTATTACTTCTAGTTTTTCACTAATCATGACCTCAAAAGATTCTTCAAGACAGATACTTCCTGGTCTGCTAAGCCTATATATTATTGAATGAAGACAAAAATATGCAAAGAAAGGGTTAGAAAAGGGATAGAAAAAACACAGACAGGGGATGTTAAGAGCAGGAACTCAAGTCCGCACTCATTCATCATTTCGTCACAAGACTTGATTTCATTCTCCTCAGTCTGACCTGTTCTACTGTCAATGCCTCTGAAAGGCCAGGTCTATAAAAGCACGAACTGGGCTGGGGAGTAATTTAATTTCTGCTTAGACAGAATGAATTCTACCAGAATTCATTCAACCTTACCTATGGAAATCACACTCTATGTATCCAGAGAGAAATGGAATGAAAGATGTATAATCCCAGTATGAATAATCTGCATATCAAAAATTTTTTTCTCAGACTTCATTGAGAAAAATGACAGTGAGCATTAACAAAGTGAGGGTACAATAACTATATTGACAAATCTCACAGTAAATTAGTCATCTCCTGTGTTTCTACAGTTTCAAGAGGGATAAGCAGCCTCAACCCATTATAAATGTACAGAAAAGGTATCACTATGTGTCCTCAGTGCTAAGCATCTTGCTCTTCAGAACAGAATCATGCTGACCTAGAACCATACCAGCCATTTTTAAGACCCCTTCGTAAGAGAGTTTTTAAACTATACAGTTTATACCATTCTGTTTCACTTGGGCTTTGGCTGACTTTCCTAAACGAGTTCCCTTTAGTTGTGACAGATTTTCTTTTCTAATTTGTCAGTTTAGAAGATTGGCCTTTACATAACAACATTTTGCCCATAATCAACATTTCTGAAACCTATAATTTCAGCTTCTGGTTTAAAGTCTAGCTTTGGGGCTCACACATGAAAATGAATTGAAAAACTGCAGGTTATTTAGTAAAGAACCAGAGAAATTATTTGGCATCTGGAAAACTGGTTTACACTCAAAAGATTTATGGAAATTAATCTTTTCCTATCATAAAAAAAGGTTAAGAATTTATTTGACTACTACCTACAGGGAAAAAAGGGAGCAGACATTGGGAAGTAGGGAACTTTTTAACCTAAGAGACACATAAGATTTTCCATTTATTATTATTAGAATACACAATATGACTAATATGTAATTTTATTTTTATCATGAATGATGATTAACTATTGGAGTAAGGTTTTTTTTTACATTTGAATCTTTTGGCCCTGGTACAACAGAAGAAAGAAAAATCTTTCAAACCTTTGTGGCAGAGGAAGAACGGTGTCAAATAATTGATATCTAACCTGGATCTGGATCAAACATTGATTTCTTTTTACTGGACTGACCTTAGCTGTCTGAATCGGGAAGGTAGAAAAGCTGATCATGGAGAAAAACCTGAATATTCTTTGTAATTCTTTTTCATATTTGCTGAATACTGTTTTTTAAAGTTACAGTTTTCACTATAGGACTTTTTTTTTTCTTATTTCATAAGGGATGAACATCTCAAACCATATAGTGTGATTTTCTTTGTTAAGGTCTATAAGGATATACCTGCATGAGGGTCTTCACAGAAAAAAAAAAAAATATCCACTTGAAATTTCATGTACGCTTGAAAATTCAATACAGAAATTATATTCTTTGAATCAAACAAACAAGTAACCAAACCCTTACACACACACAGAGGTCTCTTCATCCACACTGGATGAATAAGTGGAGAATCTCCCTTATTCCTCAGAAGAATTAATCTGTATGTCTTATTTGGATGTTACTTGGGCTATAGACATTATAACTAGAACAATGCATATGTTTACATCACTGCTGCTTCTTAAATTTTTAGAATTCAGTTATAATAGGGACTTCTGGGAATCTAGAAATTGGTAGCTTCTACCTACCCTGCAAGAGTTTGTAAATTCGTTATGTCACACAGTCCACCCAGATTCTTTGCATCTAGCAAAAAGTAAAGTAGGCTTTCTCTTCCTGAAGCATATCTGGAGAGTTTAGCTAAGATAATAATGAATTTCCAGGCTACCTAGTTTATCCAGCTAAGGTAACAGTTCCTGGCAATTCTTTAAAACACTGATGAACTTCATCTCTTAATTTACCTGCAAGGACCTCAAGCTGTCTGATTTCCTTCCTTTTCCTTTTAGGCAAATTTAAACTTTTATGTATGCATTGGTAATTCAGTTATAAAGCTCAGTAATATTGTTTCAGGGTCCTGACTTAGATCTTGCTTACTTCCCACTAATTCAATAAGGTCAGTTTGGGTTTATACTACAGCTTTAGACACCTCATTGTCAAGGTATATCTACATCTGGGTCCTGCTTTGCACCAGCAGTGCTTGTGTGAGCTGGCACAGGCAGGATGCAGGAACAACCATGAAACCATGTTTGAAGTGAAAAGAATGAATTTATTCTTGTTACCTTGAGAGCTGGAGGATCTCTGAAGCAACACCTGGACAGAGGCATGCAAGTAGGGACATAGGCACTGTGGAGCTTGGTCCTTCCTAGAGAGTGAAAAAGCTTTCAAACATGCTGCTTCCTCCTGTATATCAAGGATTCTTACAGGTGTAGTTTTCCACTGTGCTTAGATTTTTTCCCAGGGGCAGGAATCTCAAGCATGTTCTTGAAAGTGCCTTTGAGTCCTTCACAGACCTATGATATCTAAACTCAGACGTTCTACTTGTCAAGCACTCAAAACTAAGCAACAATTAGTGTGAGATATGTGTTTTTCAACACCCCAGCTGCAAGTCACTTGCACATGTTTACAATCCTTACCAATCTTCTGTTATTTTTCCACAGTGGTCTTTTGAAGTGAGTCTCTTGGTTGGAGGGACTGGACAGGAACTAACTACTTTCTGAAGAAATTGTCAGAAGATACACTCCAGGGACTCACCTACTCTACTCCAACAGCTAACCGGTGACCCGTGGGACCAGAGTAGGGCTAGTCCGTAGTAAACCATCCAAAATGTGTATTTGCTTATTGTTGCCAACAGTAGGTCCTCACCACTAATTGTTTCATCCATAAATCTGCTCCTACTGACACGTCTGCCTCTTTTTAATGGAAATGTAGCCCCAGCAGTCCTCAGATTTTTTAATTTCTGTGGTACCTTTGCTTGACTTGTAGTAACCGAAATGTCTAGAGGCAAATACTCAATTTGATAAATTTAGCTGCAGTTAACACAATAAGTTACTGCCTGCCTTTATACGTTGCTGATGGAAAAGGGATTGTTTGAAGCTGCTGATGTGAATCTCCATATTCGTAGTTTCAAGTGTGAGCAGGTGTTAGACTTGTAAAAAGAGTTATGGTAATCAAAGAAAATAGGCTTGAAAGAAAACTTAGGAAAGCTTGAATTCATCTTTCTGTCCCAAGTCAACAATAGCCGCACACAAATCATTCCTGACCAATATTTATTGAACTTAGAAAGACATAGGGTTTCTATTTCTGTTCTAATTCTTAACATAGTATGCACAGTGTTACTTTTTGTTTTTCTAATAAATTATTTAATTCCCACAGAAACACAGGAGTTAAAAGATACATGAGCATAGCTGTATAAAATCTTTTATTCGATTTCTTTACAATAGGTGACTATTTTAAACTGGTCTAAGCAGGATATCTTAATGGGTATGTAGCTTTAAAAACTTTCACTTTGCATGTTTGATTTTTTTTTTAAATTTCTGCCAAAATGATAGTCATATTTTTTTTTCAGTTACTTCCTTTTATCTTTCTCTCTTCTTTGTTCCTCAGATTATATCTTTAGAATTCTCTAGTGTTTCCAGATGTTTGGAGAAAAATGTTTCTTTTTCTTAGGGGGAACCTTTTTGCAGTCTCTGTGGAAACTGAAATTGGCAAATACTTGCTAGACAATTTTTGAATTTCCATAGTTAAATGACGAAAAAAAAAATCAATCACCATTTGTCTTCAAGCTGGTTTTCCTCAAACAGATCCCAAAATGGTGCTCAAGCTACCTCCATGTCATCCTTAGAGAGTAAGTGAACATGGTCCATGTAGCTCAGAAATGACCATGCTGAGTAACTACTTCTGCTAAAAATATTTGAGCATCCCCAAGGTCAGTGATGTAGGAGTTTCAGAAACCTTTCCCCTTTACTCATTTCTGGAGAGCTTGGGTCTTCTGAAGGAGAACAAGTAATCTGTTCTTGCTGAAGGGAGTAGAGTAAAAGCAGAAGGGGGAAAAGGAATAAATTCCAAGTGTGATGAGACAGAGACCGGAGGAGAGTCAGAAAAGAAAACTGGAGAAGGAACTGAAAAAAGCAGTTGGTAATGAATTAGGAGAAGAAAATAAAAGAATGGATTTTACTGTGATAGTTGGGTGAAGAATGATGTAGATCCTTCTGTCAGGATTGGAAAAGGGAGAAGAAATGGGAGACAGGGAGTCAGCTGTTCAAAAGCAAAATGATGAGAACAGGAATTTAAGTGTAATAGTCAAAGAATGAGCTGGGCTTGTGTGGAATAATGACTGGAGGTGATTTAGAAACTAAAATCATCTTAAAGGTATGTCATTGTTCACACATTAAGGAAAGGTATAATATCAAAGAAGCTCCCAGGGTGGACTGCAATTGCAAGGAATCCATTCCATTGTGGTTCCCTGGATGACACTGCTTGTGAACAGCATGGGGGTGGAGTGGAATGAAGACTCCACAGCCAGGCTCTGTGAATCACCACAGAGATGGGCACTTTGTGGTACCACAGAGCTGATAAGCTGCCTGTTTGCCACCTTGGGACAACAATCTGTCATTTTTTGACAAAGAACTGTCCTTTGTGTGAACTTTGCTCATTATAATGTCATTATAATACCAAAACACACCTCCATGCTAAAGTCTACCTGCATCCAAAGTGCAACCACCCCTCACTTGCATCCTGTATTTTCTTTATCTACACCTTTAAAGGTGAAGTGAGAGAATTTTACACCAATCATAATAAAGGTACATATGATGAAAGTCACTCAAGCTCCACCCTGAAGATAAGAAATAATATAGAAATGGTTTAAGAAAAGGGGAATGTTATGGAAGATACCATTGTGAACAAATCAGGGAAGGTATTGTGAACAAGTCAGGAAAGATACCATTGCAAATCACCTCTAACTTCTGGGAATATTTGATGAATTGAGCTTCTCTTTCCCCCCACAGGGCCGCCTTTGGGTAAGATTTGGACTTTCTGAGTGCTTTCTTGGAAAACTTAAAGGACATTATGGAGTTATTAACACATTTTGTAACTGAGCTATATTATTTCAAGTCCTGCTACTTGCACTGATTTTGCAGACAGTATATTTGTCACCGTCAACATATAAGAACCTGTAATCCTGTTGCTTTAATAAACTGCACTGCTCACATATCTGGTCACAAATGTCTCTCATTAGGCACCATGTGTGAAAGTGTGACTTGAGTTACCAGACTTATAGTGTTAAATAAACCTCACCCTTTACATAGCTGGCCGTGAGCATGACCAGATGGAAGGTGCAGTGCACTACTGAATGTATCTGTGTTATCAGACTCATAGTGCTAAATTGGTCTTCACTCAGAATCTCTGATATTTGGTGATAAACTGTAATGCAAGGGAGGGTATTTTCTGCCAAATTACCTCTTAGTGCAACAGCTTGCCAAGTATACCAGGAAATAACTTATAGAACACAGTAACTAGTTAGGCATCTCCTTATTGAGGCAGGATCCCAGGCCTGGGAGTGGTATAAGAAAAACTTTGACTTTATCATCTGTTTCAGATTCAGCCATACAAGGTTAATGTCACCAGCACCTTACAGATGTGTTTTGGGAAGATGGTTGAATGTCTACAAAGCCTTCAGATATTCTACTGAGGACCTCTATAGGAAGAATTGTGTGTAAATTAAATACACTGCCTATGTAAATAAAGGTTCGAAGAATGTACAGGAAATAGTCAAGGACATTAGCTGAGCATAGTCTATTCTGCACAGCAAATCGTACAGGTTCTGCAGTTGAAGAAATGCTGTGTACCTCAGTTTTTTTCTCTCTCAGTGCACTCAATCTGATACATCTGAACACTATGACATGAAGTGAACTATGGTGGTGAAGCCCTGGATGGCACATTTACCCATCAGGCACAACTCATCTCCCAGTGCTTCATCTGTCAGTTGTTCACAGACTGCCTCAGACCCATGCACTTGGGGAAGGTCCCATGTTGTACTGAAAGGCATACAGCTTGCAGTGGGAGAGAATAGGATATGAGCTTGTTGTCTGAGACTTAATTGTTGGTCTGTGAGATTTGGTAGGTCTGCACTCAGAGTATGATTATGCAGCAAAATGCTGTTGTAGATGATATGTTCCTGGAGTGAAGGAGAGGTGAATGATGATGTCTGTACAGACAGTTCTGTCATTTTCTAAGTCTGAATTCCAGCATTTGAATGGCAACTGTAATAATACTCTTTTGACATAGATCCTTTTGCATATCATTGATTTGTAATTTTGCACTCTAGTTGTAGTCTGAGACAATGTGTTTGTTTAGTTTGCTTCAAGAAGATGGGAACCTGCTTGTGATTAATCTCGTGAATTTTGTCTTCATTCATTGAGTGGTATAATTTGCCCCAGTTCTTGTTTTCTCTCTCTGCACTCATTCCAATACATTGCTCTCTTTCCAGATATATGTGATGTGAGAATTAGCCCTGCAGAAACTACTTCTTCCCCTCTCCCATGGCTTCTCTCTTCCAGAGCAGACTCTGACAGTACTGATAGACAAAAGAACATATTCATCTTTCCAAAGTAGATCAGAGGCTTATAAGCAACACAGGTAGGAATATCTCAGACTCTTTTGTTCTTCCTTATGTAACTTGCTCTCCCTTTCCTTAAGGTGGCATCCTGTGGGTGTGGAAAGAAATAAAGAGATTGGGTTGCATTTGACCTTGAAAAAAGAAAATCCTCTTGATCTCAGAATGGCCTTTTTAGATTCTGTAGACATGGACATCTCAAGGAGCTCAAAATGTCTTCAAAAATACAATGAAGCAATAAGCTGAGAGTTTGAACCATTCCAGAAGGCTGTCCTATACAAAGAGATAAAGTTAGAGAACTTCAACTTCAGAGAAACTAATCTGGATATGAAAATTTTGGACTGAGCAACAGAAGAAATTCTATTAGGTACCACAGAAATAAACAGATCATGGGATTAGGTGGCTCTCTGATTTAACTGAGGTTTGAATTAAGATCACTAAAATCACTTTGAATGCAATTTAAGTGAGATGATGTCTCCTGTCTACAAAAATAAGAGCTTGAACCTGTAGTCTCTGTTTACATCATGAAACAGCTAACACAGTATCTGGAGTGATTTATAGACTACATGTTGCATTGGAGAGGGGAGGCCCAGACTTAGAGGAGTTTGGGAGGGAAGTATCTTAGTAGTGGGCCACGACAAATCTTGGTTTTGGCCTAATTAAACCACTATTGTAAATGATATTCTAATAATCTTTTGTTTCAATTGAATTCGTATTCTTCATCTCTTTGGATCACTGTGTTGAACAGTCTTGTGTCCTGTCCTATGCTTCACATTCAAGGGTTTGCAAGGCTAAGTGTACATCTGCTGAACTGTCTTTAAATAAACTTTGAGTAATGCTTTTAATTTGTTGCCTTTGAACACTAAGATTTTTAGTAAAAGCTTTGGAAAAGAGGTGTTCACATCTAATATTCCAGTCAAGCTGTCACGTAAAAGTTTTTTGAAGACATCATTGTTTTAGCTAACTTCATTACTTGGTACCTGATCATAACCTGTAAAACCAAGTCATTATCAAAATACTTGTGTGGCCAATTGAGTTTCATAGCCTTGAGAGATAGTGGTTTACAGCATTTCTGTTTTCTTTTCCTTAGTACACATCCTAGAAGCTTAGAAAGAAATGTCCAATGAGCCACTGAAGTGCTTAAGTGACTGCAAATGCCAACAGCTGATGGCTAGTTCACTATATATAGTTAACAGTGTGTAAATATACCATTTTTAGCCTTTGTAAATGTTCATGCAGCTTGGTGGCCAGGAGGCAATGCAGAGTTGAGGGAACTGATTTTAGAAAAATATACCTAGACCATGTATTGCCACCTTTCTTTCATACCCTTGTCTTCAAGCAGTGATGATGGCCTTACCAGAATGAAGCAATGGTTTGGACTTTGTCAAGGGAGGTAGGGTAGGCGCTGCTTTTATCACAGGAGCCCTACCTTAAAGCACACAGTCTCAGGATGTCTCATAAAATGGTTTCTAGCCCAAGAGCTGTCATCATTTCCTTTTGAATTCATAATCTGATCTGCAGAGGTGTGTTGCCATGACTAGTGCCTGAAACCACTTCTACAGAGCTCTGTGTGGATAGTGTGCAAGGACATTCTGTAGAATAAAGGGTTGGGGTTCTTTTGAAGATTCAGTTTTATTCATACACCATATCGCTAGAAGTACTTGAGGCAGAGATGGTGAACTATAGTTCAGGTCCCTGTGCGTTCTTGGAATATGGAGTGTAACTTTGCCATTTAAATATCAAATATATATTTTTGCCACTAAATTTCTTCTTCACATCAATTTTCCATTGTATGCTGTATTTTTGTGAACAAAAAGTATGTTTTATAGAGTAGTAGAGTCATATATATATATGGAAAATAGTATCTCATCAGTTACAACATCTGATCAGCTGTCAGCTGTCACAGTCTGCTGTCGCTGTTGCTTTGGAAATGGTGTGGGCTTGCCAGCTTGCTGTCTTGCTAGGGCCTTGCTTTTTGGTCACTCTTAAATTCCCTAAAATAATTTCAACAGGTACTGCTTATATTTTCCTTTTTTTTAATACTTGCTTCAGCTCTTTGCGAAACATTCTTTATTAAGATGTGTGTGTATATGTTGCATGTGTTTCACCTAACATAGAATCATAGAATGGTTTGGGTTGGAAGGGACCTTTAAAGGTCATCTAGTCCACTCCCACCCTGCAGTAATCAGGGACATCTTTAACTAGATCAGGTTGCTCAGAACCCCATCAAGCCTGACCTTGAATGTCTCCAGAGACTGCACCTCCTTCATCTCCCTGGTCAACCTGTTCCAGTGTTCCACCAACATGGCACCAATGGAAAAATATTTACCTTTAAGTCACACCCACCTGGAAAACAAGGATGGGCTATGGGAAGTCCACTCAAAGTCACTGGGAGCTGTGTCCCTCAGCACTTAGGAGCATGCCTATGTCATGCAGTGGAGCCCAGTAGAGGCAACACTGAACTAGTACTCACGTGTCTCCTTCCCACCAAACCAGAGCTGTAGGCAATGCAGCAATCTCACAGCAGTGGAGCAGTTATGCTAAACTTCATTTATTTGCTTACGAAGCACAGTTTATTTGCTTAATCAAGTGTTACTGGGATACCTCTGTACTCCTTCAGGACCAGTAGCTAAAATCATTTCACTGTGTCTACCTGTGCCATTTTCCCATATAGGGAGGCTTGAGGGTATTTAAGCACTTGCACTGCCTTGCATTATTCTGCATTTGCAGGCCCCATTTGGCAGTTGCAAATATTTTGTCATCTGAAGTTTATCGTGTGATTGAACTAGGGTTTGGTTTGATAGGTAAAATATTGTCTGCTAATTCATGCTGGTCAATATGATCTGGAGCCAAACCAAAATCTTTTGCTAGTATCATGTATTGACCAAGCTGCAGGAATGTGTCTTGCTTGGGTTTGCTTGATTTAACATGGGTCTGCTAGGAAAAACAAGCAGGAAGAGGAAAAACTATAGTTGAACATAAGACAAACATCTGCAAACCCTCAGAAGTTTTTTCCAGTGTAAATTTTTACTAGAACCAGAAATATCTTCAGATATTTGAGTCAACTTACTGTTTGAAGACAATGAAATAGATGTGTCTTAAAATCCAGCTTTACAAGTGTTTTCCTCCAATTGTCAAAATAACAATGCTTTTTGAGAAATGTCTGGACGGCCTTTGGATCTGTGATACAGATAATTTAAAGTGATTATTTTATTTGTTTAACACATTCAAAATTAGTATAATGCAAAACTGTTTGTGATTTTTGAATTGCATTTTTCTGATTGTTTAGAAGAAGAAATATCTCAGAAAAATGAGAAGCAGGCAGTGCTTTCCAACAAACACTTTTTAACTAAAAATTCTTCCGTAGCCATTTTAGTCCAAATTTTCCATAGGCAAATTTCAATCATGTTATCTTTCTTGACCTCTCCTGCTGTTCTGCTTGCAGAAAATTCATGTTAGTTGATGCACTCTGAAAAATGAGTTTTGTAAGTAAGCTATCAGCTGTAAAATAATTTGTATTCCCTCTCTAATGCTGTATATGTTGCACTTTTCTATAAAAAGTGTTGGTGTCAAGGAGAGGGACTGAGAAATATACTGAAACCTGTTGGTAAAGATACTTTTCTGCAATATAAAGATTCAAATCCCACCAAAAAGAACAGCTACGTGTTTGAACATGAGCCTCACATCTGACTGAAAGGCTCTGCTTTTGGTTTGCTTGGGAAAAAAGAAGATGCCATAACTTCCCCATCAGTTCTGTGAGTGTCTTCTCGGTCTATCCTATTAACTGTTAATATTTAGATGCTTAAAAAAAAAAAATGGTACAAGAGAGACACTTAATCCTGAAAAAATATAAAACCACTGGCCTTTTGCTTTGTTGAGGAAAACAAAGGTTTACATTTCTTATTCAAATACATATTTTTTCCATCTGATTGTTAATTTCCATTTTGATTGAAGATACAGAATCATAGATTACAAGCTTGTATGGAAAATTAATTTCTCAATAGGAAGAGTAGATAGTTCAGCAGGTAGTTTAGAATATTCTTGATTTCAGAATTAACAGGAAGAGAAATATGGAGATGCAGCTTGAAAAGAACCATGCTGCTTCATTCATTCTAATTTACACTGTCCTCAGGATCGACTGGGCAAGACAAGAATTTCCCAGCACATCCATCTATGACAATAATTGGTAATTTAATCAAGTACATTTGCAGCTCAGGAAAGCTCCTTTCTAAGTGCATTAACCAAAGCACGTATTTCCACCATAGTTACAAACAATGCAAGACTATTCCACCTTTAACCATTATTCTGAAAAATCATAACATTGAAACTTATTAAATAAAAATGCTTTAACTTGTTTAATAGTGGATCTTTAATGAATTATGTATGAAAGTCATTTCATCCAGAATGTGATAAGTTGCAGAACTGTGTTTTCTTTTTCATTCTTTACACCGTTTTTTCTCTTTTCACATAATAGCTTATGTAAAGTAGTTCTAGAACAAATTTTAAAACCAGGTTTTGACTTTGAGCCACCATCCACTGATGAACATAACACATAACACATGTGGGTATGAGTAACAGGATTTTGACTTTCAATATACTGGAATAAGATAGATAAAGACACATGTGATGATGGACACATTTGATGTCAGAAATTATCCTTTACGCTTAAGATCTGGATGGTGTTGGTTCTCAAAAATTTGACCCTAAATCTTTTAATAGAATTGTGTCAATAAGATGAAGACCTAATGAGATATAACATTATTTATAAATTCAGTATTTATTTGAGATGCATGCTAATATATGAATAATTTTATCTTCTTTAACTGAACTCGGAAAGATTGCTTTTTCCTACTCTCCCTAGATGGTCATGAATAAATAAGTTCCTCTTTTGTTATGGGTGCTGTACTTTTATATAACTAGCAAGTTAGTCAAATAAGATTTGAACAGTTATTTGATGCAGTAAATGAAGAGTAAAGTGTTGTTTTCCCTTGAAAGCTTCCTTTTCCTTTTGGTTCATCTGAAAAAAACCTTATTTCATTGCATCAGTCCTTTCTTGCTGAATGCTCCATGTGGCAAATAAACAGGGAGTCCGAAGACCCTCCTAATTTGCAAACCAGAAGTGATGTTAAATCACTCTGTTTTACCATGCTTGATTAATGTACCTCTCCTATGCAGTCTGTAGTCTTAAAAGTGTGGTTATGAAGAGCAAGTGTGATGAAACCAATCTTAAAACAAAACACGGGTGTACTGCTATTTGTTTTAGCATTTGTAACTAAGTTCCTAGTGTAAATGGGAGAATGGCCAAAAAACAGAAGAAAATGAGGGATAGGGTATGAAAACCTCACTCTAATTATCTATCAGAGCTACAGCACTACGTAACTTGAAAAACAATTCTGAAAGCTTGCAACCTCCAGGGGAGAATGACATTGGTAATACACTTCATGATTAACAAATTGAATGCAAGGGGTAAAAGGAAAAAGTGCAAAAGCACTTCTTTTGAAAAGATAAAAAGTATAATATGGGTACCAAAGTATGTCCCTTTACATGTGAATAGTTTAACACGGTCTGTCATGTGTTTTAGTATTACTCATGACAGGGTCTTTTTAAACGTACAAGACTAAACAGAATATTTCTTGACTTCAACATGTAGGGCAAATTGCAATTTTTTTTTTCTTCAACTTTAGTTTGTTCATATTTTCACATTCTGGTTCAGATACCTCTTCAACTTTGGCCTACTGGTTGAGTATAATAGCTACCCTTTGCTGAAAGCACAGCTGTGTATCTTTGTAATAGCTCACTCATTTAAAATGACGATACGTGTGTGCATGAGAACATTGCCAAATAATATTTTATATCATCAGTAGCTAATAGGCTTTTGATATTAACAACCCATCTCTTTGTTAGTAACTCATAGTGCTCTCCCAATGCAGTGAACTATTCAAATTTCTTTTTTCCTCTGGGATTTACTCTTTCTGAAAATACTCCCTACATTAGCAAAATTATTTTTGTATTATTCATACAAAACCTCCATTGCTTACTTCATCTATGCAGCAGCCAAAACTAGAAAAGCGTATTGCAGAGGGAATAGAGATACCTACAAAATCTTTCCGTGTAATTTGGACATCCTGCAACAAGTAAGAACAACTAATAATATGAGATGCAAGGTAAGAATAAAAAAAAAAGTCATGGGAACAATAGCATATGTTTATTTACACATGCTACCTGTTTTGATGGATTAACTTTAGAAACATCAGTGAACTAGACATGGTCTCACAGATTTTTAAAAAAATAAATTACTTGAGGTATGAGCCATGAATCAAGGGAGAACAAGGAAGGCAGCTCTTTTCAGTTTATAGGAAACTGTAGAACTATTTTTGAGGACACTGTAGGAAAAATGCAGGTAATGAGGAAAGATTATAGAAGGTAGTGGAAGTTTCATGTATAAATGTGCATATTTCCAAAAGCATTTCTGCATACAGAGATCAGGTGAGAAAAAACAATGAAAGACATTTTGAGAGAGGTCAACAAATTGAACAGGAGAACACGAAAATTGGAAAGAAGGGTAACAGGTAACTGAGAATAGTTTATGAGCAATAACATAGCTACAACATTTTTGAAAATCAAGGAAATTAATATGAAGCTAATGCAGATGGTGATGACAGGCCAGGAAAGGTATTTGTGAAAGGGATGACTGTGAACTAAACAAATAGGTGCTTGATGTCAATGAACTTGACAAAAATGGAAATACTGCAACCTAGAGAAGAAGAGGTGTACAAATAGCTAGGTAAGGACAAAAACTGAAGATTGATACTATGTATTAGATAAGTTCGGTCTGAATTTTTAAATGTGATATTTAGTGGTTAGTATTCCTTGTAGGAAAGCACTCCTTGACTTGTTGCAACAGCAATACTTAAAAGACATTGTACAACAATTTGATATTGGGAAAAAGTAATTTCTGAAGCAGTCTGATGTTGTAGATGCCCTTAGCTGAGTGTGCATTCAAGAACTGAAAAGAGATTTTTCAGTCCTCAGACTCATGTCTGCACCACATTATATCCGTGGACAGCAGCAATGTTAAACAATGGTAAACTGGAGAATTACACTTTCTATCCACTGTTCAGTGTTTACACAGAATCATAGAATCGTTTTGGTCAGAAGAGACCTTTAAGATCACCAGGTCCAAACATTAAGTCAGCATTGCCCCGTCACAACTAAACCATGTCCCCAGGTTCCACATCTACATGTCTTGTACATGCCTCCAGGGTTGATGATTCCACTACTTCCCTGGGCAGCCTGTTCCAGAGCTTTACAAGCCTTTTGGTGAAGAAATTTGTCCTAATACCCAATTTGAACTTCCTCTGGTAAAACTTGAGGAAATTTCCTCTTGTTTATTGCATGTTACATGGGAGAACAGACCAACCTCCACCTTGCTACAACCTCCTTTCAGATAGCTGTAGAGAACAAGAAGGTCTCCTCTCAGCCTCCTTTTCTCCAGGCTAAACAATCCCACTTCCTTTAGCTGCTCCACATAAGATTTGGTCTCTACACCCTTCACCAGCTTCATTGCCCTTCTTTGGACACACCTCAGAATCTCCATGTCCTTTTGTAGCGAGGAGTCCAAAACTGAATGCAATAATTGAGGTGTGACGTCACCAGTGCCAAGTAGAGGGGTACAATCACTTCCCTAGTCCTGCTGGCCACACTGTTTCTGATACAAGCCAGGATGCTGTTGGTTTTCTTGGCCACCTGGGCACACTGCTGGCTCATATTCATCCAGCTGTCAACTAAAACTCCCAGGTCTTTTTCTGCCAGGCAGCTTTTCAGCCATACCTCCCCAGGTCTGTAGCATTGCAGGGAGTTGTAGTGACTCAAGTGTAGGACCTGGCACTTGGCCTGGTTGAACCTCATTCCATTTCTGCATAAGATATGTTAAAAAAAGATATGATTTAAAAAAGAAAAAAATACTTGAGAATCCACCTCTCTCCTAATATTTTCCCAGTGATCCTTTAGGCTTGCTGTTGAAATGTAAATCTGAGCTTGAGCTTTATCTTTCATTGTTTTCTCATTACTGGATCTCATTATACATATTTTTGAAATTCTTATTGTAAGGAGCTATAAGCCAGGAATCTTTTACTTACATGTATCTGTAGCTGCTGATCAAGTCATATATTAACCTTCTAATTGATAAACTAATTAGAGCTTATTGATGCTTTCACAGAGGGTTTGTCCATATTGCGTTATTTTGAAGACCCTTTTTGAATCCCTTCTAACTTTTTACCAAGTAATTTTGAAAGTGTACACTGCACAGCATGACATAATATTCAAGTAATGGTCTCACTAATACTCTTTACAGAGATAAAGACCAGCTTTTCAGTAATCAGTATTTGCTGGCTTAAGCATCCAGGAATCACAGTGATTTTCTTATCTATAGCACTGCACTGAATGATCATGTTTAATTAGCTCATTTACAATGACCACAGAGTCTTTCTCAGTGTAAACACATTTCAGAATGTGGTCTCCCAGTTTGCTCTTACATCTTGTTTTTGTCTCTGCAAATTGCATAATTTTCAAAAAAATACATCTTCTGGAACAGTCATATTACTGTGCATAGCAGTTCTATTGACTGTTACTTGACATTCTGCTGATTTTCATGGGTTTTTTTTTTCAGACTGCATATGTGTAGAATTCAGCATTTATTCATCTATTATTCATTTTTGTTCTTGTTTACAGCAGTAAGGGAGAATTTATATCCATCAGTGAGATATTAATGAAATGCAGATGAAAACAGATGGATTAAAGTTGTGTGTCTGATGCAGCTGGTGCTTTCTATTGTTTGCTCTGTAGCAGATCTTGGTGCTACAAATGGCAGGACTAGCTGAAGCATACATGAACCAGTTTCTGAGCTGAAGCATTTACAGTCCAGCATACTAAAATAACTGAAAATGAGCATGAGTTTATGTGACTATGCTGCAGTGGGTTTGGGCTTATTCCACCTTCCTGTCTAGCAAGAGCAATCAAGGAACATACATGGATGGTTATCCTTTGGCAGAAGCATCTTTAGCCACTAAGTTGAATCCACCAACATTCACAAGTCAAAACTGCAAAATATATAATTGCCATGCTTTAGAAATAATAATGTAAGATGCATCTTTTTCTACACACGCTCCTTCTGTACAGAAAGTTTGCAGAAGGGTAATAACACTTCATATGTTTTTGTTCTGGATTTTGCCATTCAGTTGAGATGCAGGATGAGAACTGTTTCTGTGAGGAGATAGCTGATGTTCAGTGACAGAATATGAACTAGAGGCATGGGATTTTGTTTGGGCTCTGTGGATGAAAATAATATGTTACTGTCAATGCACCTGGCTTTGAACGTTCTCTGTTTGCATACAAAAAGACCTTTTTACTGTTTCATTTGACGTAGAGTATGCATGCCCGAAAAACTAACAAATTATCTGCCAGGTGCAAAGATAGGATTTTGCTGGCTGAATGTGTTGTCATTAAAGTGCTAATGGAGTGGGCCTCAAGGTTTTGTTCATTAAAGGCTGTTTCATGCTAGGATGTAACATGAAAGTGCATGAGAAAATCAGGGCTTCAGGAAGATGTCCAGCAAAGTTATGTGTTTGCATGTGTCTGCACACAAATGACTCTCAGTCCATGTGATATGCAGACTGTACTTTTTGATCCTCTGTGCACCAGCATTTGGAATATTAAATAGTGAATCTTAAAATAAGAAAATCAAGGTCTTCAATTTATAAATAATATTTTGGAAATGTGCAGCTAGATAAAGGTCAAATTAGAATCCTGGTGACCAACCATGGTGATAACTGATAGCAAATATATATAGATATAATTGGATTAGAATAATTGTGCCATAAACCAAATGTCTTCAGTGAATTATGATTATTCGTATAGCTACTTACATTATGATCTGATGACATGATAAAGATATCTCTAAAAAACAACAACCAAACAATCCCTAACATTATTATAAATCTTGGACATTATTTAATTTGCAAAACATTTTAAAGGTCCTTTTTAATGTAATACATGTCTGATGTTACACTGATATGGTAGTTTGTTTACAGCTGTTTTTATAAGTTGTAAGTTTGCACTGAAAATATATTCCTTTGCACTGATAAATACATTATCACCATCTTGTCTGGGGATTCTTGGTGAAGACTCTGGCAAATTTTTATTTCTTTATT
>JAAGNO010020506.1:42950-71567 GCA_033439905.1 Ceryle rudis
GAAAGGCTGACCTACAGTCAGCAAATGTTAATCATTTTTACACCAAAGTGAGTGTAACGTTTCTATTTATATTTTATTTATGTTTTACTTGATAGTAAACTTTGAAGAAAGTTTAAAAAGGGAGTATTGTGGGTTTTTTTTATTATTGATAATTATGTAATCAACTCTCATTTTTATTGTGATGAAGACTGCAAGGAGGGCTTATGCGCCTGAAGGAGACTTATTTTTTCAAATATACCAGTTGGAGTTGTAAAAGAAATTACTTCCACCACCAAACCCTGTTTTTCTTATCACCTTAATCTGTCATAGATACAAAATGATTCTTCCCAAAATGTTGCATGGCAGAATATGTTTACATACAAAAAAGATAATGCTAAATGAATAAAAAAAAAAGTGTGGAGGTCTCTTCTCCTATTGAAGCCAGAAATTAAACTCTTAAACATTATAACAGGAAGGATACGATCCTGTTTCCAGTGTTTCATGAAATACCTTTTAAGCAGTAAAGTTCCACACTGTTTTTCAAGCAGAAATAGCAAAAAAAAGGTTTATATTCACCCAAAAACTAAACTGTTAATAACAAGGTGTTAGAATTGACTCCTCGAGTGATATGGTTGGTTATCCCCAAAGATACTGTGTTTCTCCCATACACATATTACTCATATGAGAGCAGTGATTTTACCCTCTTACAATTTCACCCTCTTATTTTATTACTTTATGTACCATTTATATTGTTCTTGTATGAAACATTTTCTGATGTGACTTTTGCCAGTGGTACACCAGAGCTTTTCCATTTACTGAAAATTATTCTCTTTTTACATAATGAAAAGCAATTGCAGTCTTTTTAAAACAATGATCTCTTGTATGGAAGAAAATGTAATTAATATAGTTCTGACTTAGTCAAAATGAAATAGTTATTTTAAGTTATTTCAGACTTACTTACGTATCTCAAACTTTAGCTCCTGATCAAAAATGTATAACCAGATTTTGCCAAGCAAAATTACCACGTTTACTACATATTCTCTGGCTCATAATTTTACAAGTTTATTGATTTTCTTTCTCACTTTTAAACTTATCATTTCCACCATCCATACTATTGCATAAGGAAAGAAAAAATGTGGGGTTTTTGGCTCTAAAAACACACATGGATCTTTCTTACCAATCATATTTTGAATATTGCTGCTATATATCAGACGGAGAGTGGTATTCGTCTCCACTGTTGAACAATAAGGGCTGCAATGGCTCAGCCTGCTGTCTCTCCATGGGCTGAAAGGTAATAGTCTCTCCAGCATATCTCACCCTTTCCTTCCTTCCTGACCTCAGTGTCCATGTCCACACGGTTGTTTCTCTCCTGTCCTGCTCCTCTCCCAAACAAAAGATCTCCCAAACCAAAGGAACTCACCCAAAAGGTTTTTCCCTCTTAAATATGTTATCAAAGAAGCACTGATTGGCTAGGCTTTGATCAGAGGCAGGTCTGACTTGGAGCCAGGGGAGCTATTCTCAAAGGTTCTTACAGAAACCATGTCGGTAACCCCTTTCCCTGCTACCAAAACCCCACTAGACACAAGCCGAACACAGAAGGACATTTTTAGAGTGGTGCTCTCCTGATGCAGGAAAATAATTATTGACAAAATCCTCCCCCCCCCCCCAGCGTTTCTGGAAAGAGTCAGCACTTCATCTGAATATTCATCCTAATAGTCATCTGAATGTTAGGATGTTCACATCTGATATGATAAAGTGGGACTGAGGTTTCCTTGCCGAAACAGGTGAAAACCTGGGTGCAATGTGGGATTCTTACACCCCAGTGAGTATGGTAACCATGGCTCATCCATGCAAAAAATGCAGTGCTGGCTCTGCAAAGAGCAGTGCCATCGCTTTGAATCTTAAGAAGCTGTGTGTTTCTTGCTGGAAAAACTAGAGAGCCATGTAGGAAAGATCCTGCTTTTCATTCCAGTCATGACTCCAATGCAGTAGTCTGTATCACCTTTCTGCTAGCTTTACTATGAGGCTGCTGGAAGTTGCTTTTTGGGATTGCATGGAAATGGTGTGCTGCTCCTCTGCTGCTGCTTTGGGAAGACTACAATTGAAAGTTCCTCTGAAAAGTCAATCATAACACTACAGACGCCAGCTGACATCACGAAAAGCCTGCTACTTTTTAAAACTTTCTGTACTCATGTATTTACTGACTCATGTATTTGGGTGTCTTTTTGTTTAGACAAATAATGGGCCTTGGTTTTATTTGATAGGGAGAAAAGGACAGAAAGAGCTGCCTATTTTGTTTCACATTGATTCAATGGAAATGGCTATACATTATTTCCAAGATTTTGTTCAGGTTTCACTAGCCCAGCCCATCTGAGCGCCTGCCGAATTGCAATCTTAAAATTACTAAGACTCTTGAGAAACATGTTGTTCCAAAACAAATTCTAGAATGCTATTATATCAAAGGTAAACAAATAATTAAATGAATCATTATTTCCCACCTAGCAATCATTGCAGAGTTATTGCATAATAAACCCATCTGAGTGCAAGGAGAGAAAATAAAACCCATAGGGATATCAAGTCAGTATGCTTGAAATTTCTAGAATTCATTTAGATTGAAAGAAATTCAAGAAAGAGTGATGGTGGTGTTCAGTATCAGCCTAGAAAATTTCTTTAATAACACCTGTCCTTGCTGCTGTATTGTCTTTACACTTGAGATAAATCCAAGAAGCTTCTTGTTTATCACCTGGCTGCTGGTTATTTGAACCTGCACAAATCTAATTGCTGGACTCCTCCATGTGTTCATTTTCTACTGCTATTAATGCTAGTGAAAACTCTGCCTGCAGCCTCAAGATTGAAATGAAGTAAGATAACATAACCATGCAAAGAAGGTGTGAGATGGGGAGTCATAGCACCTGAACTCTGAATCCTGCTCTGACATGTGCTGGTTCTTAAGGTAATCTCTGTTTTACTCATCTGTACTAAAGAGACCAGTCTGATGACCAGCTGACCAGCTAAAAATGCAGAAATATGAAGGGAGGAGAGGTTTGCCACATTATTTGCCAGTGACTATCAGTGATGTACTGAAAGCATTTTTGTGTAGAAACAAAGTGAACCATTTCTATCATATTTCTCTGCTGGGTAGTGTCACATTTGCCTGAATAAGTTATTATTAGGCTTCCTTTGGTTTGACAAACATATTTCATCTGTCTGATTGTGTCTAAAGGCAGCAACTCTCATTTTTGTTTTTAGTCTCAAATTACACATGACATTTATTGTTAAACTCAAGGTGCCTCCATACAAAACCAATTCACTCTTTGCATCTGTGCACTTTCTACTGACTAATCAATAGATAAGCAATTTACATGGCCTGTGGCTTCTAGTTCAGTCACTCTCTTTTAGCAGAAATCACTGCCTTGGAAGCAAAAAAGACCTTTAAACGGATTGAAACAGTCATACATAATTAAGATTTTCTGCCTGTATATGTATGCTTTGATACCAGCACAGAGAGAAAAAATTAAAATCTGCAGGGATTTTGCTTCTTTCACTATAAAAAAAAAGTACTGTTTTCAGTTTATGTATTTTCATTGCTCATGCACAAACAGTTTCTATGCTGCTTGGCTGGAGAGAGCTAGGAAAAAGAAAGAAATTGGTGGAATACTTGTAGAAAATGTAGTAGTACTAACACCCTTTTGTAATTCTCTAGGCAACTTTGATTTTATTACTTACTGAGAATTAATGGGGTTTGTACTGGGATATTGGCTAGGTTTCACTGGCTGCAGATGCAAACAGTTAATGATCACCTCCTAGCTCTCTTTTGTGGCCTAAAGGAAATTGCATCAAAATCATAATGGTGTATCTTTGATAGGGTGGAGGAAGAGAGAGGAATGATTCACATTCTCATGTCCGCTGTCTGGTATTTCCAGATGCTGACAGAAGACCAAAGACAATTGTCTTTCACACTCAAAGGATTTAGTGAGGTTTGAAGAACACTCTACTGTTGGTAAGTTGTACTATGTCATATTAATAATATTTTGTTTTCAAATAACAGTATTACTTTTACAAAGCTGAATTTAGGTGACATGTCCACCTACAATGTATTTGATTTCTCCTGGTATTACTTACATCCCCTGTCATTGATTAGCCTCATGATGACAGCTTGATTCATGAATGATTGTAGAGTAGCAGCATTCAATCATTTCCTTACTGTGAAGGAGGAAATAGTTTCCATGAGTCAAACACTCCTTACTCTGAAATTATTACAAACTCCTGAAAGACTGGAAATGCTTGGCGAAATCTGCTTGACATTGGTAAAGGACTGAAGCTCTCGCATACAGTGGCTAAATAAAAGCAATTGAGTAAAGGGAAACTCAGCTTGGAATGAAAGACCTGTCTCACTTTTTGACAAAATTATTTAGATGTCCTGTTTCAGGAGGAAGTTCATGTTTGGGAAACCTCAAGTACTTACTAACTACAGAGAGACAGGATTAGAGGGATATATGTTCTTATGTTTAAGTTTAGGTAGTCTCTGTGGCTCCCTTCCTGTGATAAATTTTAGAGTGCTCTTCATCACCTAAAGCCAATCTACAGATTCATCTGCAAAGGCAAAATGTTGCAAGCGGGACACTGGTGCAATGAGCACTGCTCAATGTACAGAAGTGCTTTTCTGTGGTCTGTGTCCTTTCCTCATTGCGTTGTGGTGTTGTCCAATCTCATTCATTCAGTGCTCCAATTCAGGACCTTTTTTTTCAAATCTTCAAAGATTTTCCTGCTTTACAGTCTGTACCCTTGACACATATAAAATAATGAGCTCTTGGAGACCAAAGGCTCTCATGCTCAGTAACTCCTTTGAGACTTGTTACCATCTGTCAATCATGAGCCTGATAAATCTTCCTACTTAAAGCAATTTAGAACTTTCCAATAGGCCACTTGAGTTTACAGCATCTTTTAAAAAATTGTCTGAAAGGAAGAAAAGTTGATGAAAAACAGAAGGCAAATAGCTCTCAATCCAGTGAGTGTTTTTAAGTAGCTTATGTCTGTCCCAGTTGGCTGTCATGAAGCCACTAGGCATAGGTTTCTTTGCATTTACATTGAGTTTTTGATGATTCACCTAAACCTTGTACATAGACAGTATGTTTGTCAGTGGGGATGAAGCTGCCATATTAGAAACTCCAATCTAAAAAAAGAATGTAAATGTTGGTTTAATATAAGGCAGCAAACCCAAATGCTTCTTTGAATGGATTTTTTATTATATAACTGAAACATCATGTCTCCATCTTTTCCCTTAAGCAGAAGTTACATCATGCTGTTGTTGAGCTGGGGTTGTTCAGCTTGGAGAATAGGAGACTCAGGGAGGACCTCATCACTCTCTACAACTACCTGAAAGGATGTTGTAGTCATGGGCGGGTCAGGCTTTTCTCCCAGGCAACTAGTGACAGGACGAGAGGGCCTGAAGCTGCACCAGAGGAGGTTTAGGTTGGATATTAAGAAGTGCTTCCTCATGGAAAGGGTGATTAGACACTGGAATGGACTGCCTAGGGAGGTCGTGGAGTCACCATCCCTGGAGGTGTTTAGGGAAAGATTGGATGTGGCGTTTAGTGACATGGTCTAGCTGATGTCATGGTGTTGGGCCATAGGCTGGACTTGATGATCTTGGAGATCTAGTCAAGCCTCATAAATTCTGTGATTCTGTGATTCTGTGTGATATGTTAAGCAAGAAACTAAGGGTACGTGATACCACTCAGTAAAGTGTTTTGTCCTTGTTACAGCCAGATGCTGGAGGTGAGAGGTAATTTGGAACAAGACTGTTATGAATGAAAACTGAGGACATGGAGACTTATGTGACTGCAAGTCCTATTTCCTCTTTAACCACTAAAGATTTTGAAAAAAAATGTAACCAGTTAGTTTTTCTGTCTATTAATTGAGTAAGGTTTTAGACATGCATCAGGAAGAGTAAAACCTGATATTTCTCCATTATAAAACCAGAAACAGCTACTTCATATTTGACTTGCTCAGAGTAATGCAGGCATGATACCAGTAAAATATATTCTGAAACCTGGAATTATTGAGAGATGATATTGAATAAATCCTGTCTGAGATGAATCATGGAGGTGACCCAGCTAAAACAAGGTCCTAATGCAGTGCCACAACAGAACTAAAAGTGTCTGTCTGTGGAAGAAATCATCACCTAATAGAGATGATGTGGTATTTTTTATGAATAACAAAGCATATTAAAGCTCACATTTATTGTTTACAAAATGACTGAACAAGTGTATTTTATCTTTTCTTCCCTCTTGTGAAAACTATGTCTTTGGTTACAGGTGACATGAAATGAAAACCAAATGACTAGAAAAATTATTAAGGGAATAAAAGTCCTTTTAGCCACTTCTGTCATTCAAATAAACCCTGATTAATGACAGGAGCAAATTCTTCAGTTGAAGATGCACAAGAAAATACAGATCTTCCTCTCATCTGGGAGGTGGTTGACAATGTGCACAGAATCACATTACCCACCTATGGGGCTTACATATAATGACTGGCAAGTTAGCAAGGAACCTTTTTGAGCTCAAGAAATCCCATAAACTGATGAAAATCCTCTTGCTTTGAGGTAGAAAGTGTTTCTTTCTCTTTTGTAAATATTCTGATCATTAATTTTAAGAAAATCTAATATGTAAAAATAAGGTATTTGTGTTTCAGGAATGTTGTACATAGGTGTAATAACCCAGTGGGAGTCTTTCTGTTTTGAAAAAAACAACTTTTAGATACTATGGTGATTTGCTTTGTGTTAGAAATGTAAATTTTTCAGAAATATGTTGACATGTTTACTGTTGTAAGCAGTTATATCCGTGCGTGGCCTAGTTTTGATTTGGAAAATTACTTGAGCAATGAAAAGCTGCAAGTAATCCTAATTTTTTTAAAGGAACAAAATAAGCCTCACGTAGCTTTACATTGCTGGTTTTGTTATGAGGTTTGGAGTTTGTTTTTTTTCTTTTAATACTTAAGCAAAAGTTCATTTACAAGTAGGAGTTTCATTGCACTGTTTTTCCACTAGGTACTAGAAATGGATATGGGAGTTAGGTGCTCCCCTAAAAGTTGGGGTGATGTGTAATATATGAGCGAGAGATTGGTGGGTTTAGGTCCAATCTTTATTAAACATTGCATCCCCTTGGTTTCTGGAGAAGGAGTTGTGCTGTCTTATTTTCACCTTATCTCAGTTCAGATGGCTAATCCTTTGTTGTCAAAGTGCTGCCCATTCCTGTATCCTTTCCCTCCTTCCAAACTCTCAGCTTAGCAGCAAGCCTGGGTGCACAGACACCTTACAATTGTTTTGGACTGTGGTACTTAATCTTCAAGATATGGAGATGGGAGTGTGCCATTTCCTTCCCAGGTAGGGATTCAGTCCCCAAGGCTCAACTGTGGCATGTACACCTGACCTGGAGGACTTGGAAGTGACTTTTGAATTGACAAAAGCAGGCATGGCCATAAGGACAAGGTTTTTCCTTTTCAGCAGGGTGGTGTCTGTGGTCTGGTGTGCTGTTGTTGTTGCTGATGATTATGAGTCTTTGACTTGTGATATTCTAGGAGATATCACCATTAAGTATGTTGCAAACCATCACTGTTCGCCTAGGATGGTGAGGCAACATGGAGTGTTAAAAGCCCTGTGTGGTAGAGGGCACACATCCTTCACCCTCTTTAAGACTCTCACAGTGGTTGCTAAGAGTGAATAAAAGCATCGAAGCCTGGACCTTCTCCAGCTGCATGCTGACATTAACTGTTGTCAAAATGAGCTCAAAGGTTAGATAGTATTTCTGGCTGCTGTACTGTATTGATCTTGGTTTTATGTTGTTAAAGTAATTAAAATTATGTCTGAGACAACAGATTGTGAAATCCCTCAGATATAGACATGAACTGTCTTTATACAAATGAACAGGCTTGTAAGAAAGAAAGACAGTGAGAAATAATATCAGATTCAAAATTATATTCATTTTCAAAAATTGATTTATCTGAAATAATTGCTATCAATTATGTACAGCAATTTTTTCATTCCAAATGGCAGCAAAGGTACTAAGGTAAGCTTAGATATTTGGGGGTTTTGATGAATATTTCATCTACATACAACTAAAAGCTGTTTCTTGCAGTGTCAAGAAACTAACCAACAGAAAGGGACTAGGGGTAGCCTAATAGGAGGAGTTGTAGGGACCAAACAGCTGCACTGCTCAGATGGACAAGATGATTTAGAATATACTTTCTTAAATGATTACCCAATAGTTTATCTATTACCATTATCCTTCAAAAATAGCATACAATTTTACTTTGCTCTTGGAATGACCAAGTCATGTTTTCAGATAATTCTGTGCTCAAAATTTAAATTTATCTGGAGGCAAAAGCTGAGTTTTTGTCAATTGCAAATGTAAATACTACTATGTTTGTCATGTTATCTGTCAGGTGCCTGCTACAGTTATCTCATGCAGTTACTGCAGTTCATCAAACCTAGTAAATAAATTTTTTTTTATTACCATATAATGATATACTGTTTAGATTGCAAAATTAAATAAATACAAATAAACAAATTCTGCAGCTTTTTACTTACGAGTTTTATTTATGAGTATCACATAGATAAGATAGATTTAAATACTACTTTCTGTGCTTATAGTTAATACTTTTTTATTGTTGTTGTTTTTTGCTCTTTTTTTTTTTTTTATGGGACATATGTATGCTACTTAAAAACATAGTACTTTTCACTTAAAAAATGTGAAAGACATTTCACTAAATACCATATTGACATTTATTTTCTGAATTTAATGATTTTCTAGACCAAAGATTTCTCTTTATAATGAGGATGATTCTTTCTACTGTGGTTTTGACCTTGCAGCACAGAATTCAATCCAGTCTTTCTAGAATAATAGCAAGATTTTTTCAAAGAGACAAATATTGTCTTCTCCCTGTAAAGTACAGATTTTCTTTGAAAAAACATAACAACACACATATAGGATGGGTAGAGTGAGTGCAAATGTTATGATTAACCAATAGGATACTAAGAGACAAACTAAATAACAGGTAATCCCAGATGCTACAAAAGGCTTCCTTTTCAATGTCTTTGTTCTTCTTTGCACATATACAGCAAGGACATGCATTATTAAATGAAAGCATGAACAAGTAAACTAGGAGTGCAATCTGTCTTTCTTATTACTGTTTCCAAAGTGTTCTTAATCACAGAAATAAAAGTAAATCAGTATATTAAATATCAGTATATGAAATATTAAATATCTGGTAACTGTGGAAGAAAAAGGCTATGTCAGGACATGAGGAAGACAGGTAATTGAGTGTCTTTAACAACAGAAAAGATGTCTGAGAGGCAAGGATATGTCTAGAAGTATTCATGAGCTGCAAAAATCATCAGAGGAAGATGGAGAAATTTTAAAATGTCCATGGTTATAAAATATATATATATATATTTGAAAAGCAATGAATCTGCTGAATCCAATAATCTGATCATTCCTGTTCTGATATAAAATCCTTAATCAAGGAAGCAGATTTACTAGTAATGAACATTTTTTTCCTAAAATATAGTGAGTTTAACTAGCTGTCTCATTTTCTCAGTCCATAATACTTGTGTATTATCTTCTTAGTGTAGTTCAATATTAAAAAAAAAAAAAAACCCAACAAACTAAAAAAGGAGACATGCCTCTCATTTTCAATACTGCTTGCTACTTCACGTGTCTGCGAGCACTCCCCCGTTTCCTATCCTGTTCTCTCATATGTCTTAATTTCTTTTCTTCCCCTGGGTGCCACAGTTCATTTTCTTCAAGAAGCCTGTTAATTAATGATTTCCCTGTTTATAGAAAGATACAGCTAAGCCACAAAATATAGACTCTTCTGAAAAGACAGAGGTTTACTGATTGAGTCAGGCTTTCTGGTCCATTGAGGCTGCAGTCAGTGGTGCAGGGAAGGTAGCTCTGCCTCAGCTCTGGTTTTGAGGGGGCCTTGAATAAGCTGGAACAGGTTTCTCTTGCAAGAGACTTCCACACTCCTCTCACTTTGAGGTGCATTCCTCCGCAAGGACCTCGTCTCATCCCAACACCACACAGTTCTTCATAGTGCATGAAGTAAAAGACAATTGGGGCAGCTGCTGTACGCTTCTGTTGACATCTTAATTTGCTGTGTAATGTCACATATGATTCCAGACTCTCTAGTCCTCTTGCCTATGTGTTGGTTTTCAGACTGATTCAACCTAGACCAAACTAAATGGCTTGCAGGTGGAGAAATTCATGCCAGGCAGGAAGAAAAAGAGTGGGAATGGTAAAGGGAGGAGTCATGAGTTGAAATCTAGCCTCACCCTTCTTTCAGGGCATAGTGGGTACAACCTGCCTGAAGCCAGGGCGTGTGGTGAATGTGAGCCTGCATTGGAGCACTGCTGAAAAAACAGGGGAAAACACAGAGCTTTCAGGATATTTACATTATAAGCCTCTGTATTCAGAAGCCATTCCTGTGTATTTGTACATCATTTGACCAACAGAGCCTCAATCTTTGGACCTCTGGGTAAATCTGAAATGTAGATGGCAATTATGTCTTGTAGAAGGGTAAACATATGGTGGAAAAAACCCATCAGTTTCTCTGTTGCTGTTGCAAGTCTTTATTTGTACTTTACAGTTGATTGAGGGTCATAACCATTGTGTATTCAGAGGGTCCCTTTTAAGTGTCTTTATTCCTCTCTACATTATTGGTTTAGTTTGAGCCCCTTTCCATTAATGTAAAGCATTA
The DNA here is from genome assembly GCA_033439905.1 of Ceryle rudis. Taxonomy (NCBI): domain Eukaryota; kingdom Metazoa; phylum Chordata; class Aves; order Coraciiformes; family Cerylidae; genus Ceryle; species Ceryle rudis. Next base: position 53,688 of record JAAGNO010020506.1, read on the forward strand.
GCCCATTTAACACACCAAATATAAATACCTCTAGTCATTTAGGATCAAATATATGCCTTTATTCTTCTCAGTCCCTTTTCTGACACTGGAATATACCTAATTTGTGAAGAGGAAAATTAGGCCTATAAGATAAGCAATTAGAAACAATTATTAAGACAAAAGTAAACAGCTTTACTTTAGCACTCGCCTGAGGTTATGAGCAAGTGTATGGAAGAAAGAAGACTCTGCACGTGAATAGCTTAATGGAACCTGATATAAAGTTGAGGATTTTATGATCTACATGCTATGAGAGATGGGGAATAAAGTCAAGATGTCACAGAAAAGTCAAAGTTTGATGGTCCTGAAGGGCAGAAATTTTTTAATTTGCTTACTCATAAATAAAAACCTAAGTGGAAATTCTTATTTTTTAGCAAAAAATGGATGCTATTGCCTTATCACTAAATCTTCAAACATTGTTGGAATATTACTCAGTTTTTAAACCTTTTCTGGGAAGGACTTTATAGACTAATAGGCAAGACAGAAAAGGGTAGAAGCCCTTACTGTCAACACAACATTGTCTGTTCAAGAATTGTAGACAACTCTAAAGCCAATAAACTCAGAAGTGCATAGATCAATGTGTGAATAGTTAAAGCACAGTCTGGAAAAGAGAAAGATCAATAACATAAACACCCATCTACAAAAAGCAGGAAAAAATACCTGTTATTAGGGAGGACATTAATCTGGCCAACATATTCAGGAGGGCTTATACTGTTGGTATTAGGAATTTTCTAGAAAGTAAAAATAAAGTTTAAAACAAGACCTCTTCAGGGAAGAATTTTGCACTCAATTCCTATTCACATGAAAATATTCTCTTTTTCACAGAACTAGTAATAAGTGATTACTTAAGTGCAAATGATCAAAAATAGATTAAATTTTTGAAAAAAAGAAGAAATTACAAACAGGTGATATTCATGCTCAGAGTCTTAAAGGTCAAACTTTATAGAAGAGAAAACAATACGCCTAATAATTTGTGGAAAGAATTTAAACAGAAAAATGGAAAAAACATTAGTTTCTGTAGGTTTTTTTTTTACATTTTCTACCAAAATAAATTCACCTTCAAGTATCATTTGCGTGTTCTGACAAGTTAATCTACATTCACTTTCATAAACAAAAGGCATGACTTCATGACCTGCTATATCATTACTAAAAAAATCTGTAACAGACTAGGTTCTACACTGATTGTGGCAAGTTTATGTGGACATTGCGACCATTTGGATCTACAATTACTTTCCAGTAATGCTTTGCCTTTTGCAAGTTTCAAGTTTACATTTTATTACTAATAAACAAAAATTTCAGCTAAGATGAACTAGTGTGGTGAAAAAGTTCTTTTATCCAGTATGAATGCTTTACTTAATAATCATTTTTTTTTTATCTACTATATTTTCTCCCTAATACTTTGATCACTAGAGAACTACTCCATGTACTAGTAAATGGCTATTTAATTTTATCATAAGAACTAACCATATTTGCCTGGCAAGATTTATGCATCACCACTTTGAACAGGTTCAAAAACATGATTTACTTATTTTTTTGCTGATAATTATCTCAATAACTTCTCCACTGTTTTTATTTATTATATGATGCTTTATCTTCATTCCCCCTTGAAGGCTGGTACCGTTTTTAACTTCCTAAAATCTTCCTCTGGGTTCTAGCTGTTCATAAGTTGTATAAAAAAGTAATAATAAGCACCATGGATTGATGTTTGGGCTGCAGCTTCATAAATACTTGTGAGATATGTAGCTTTATTTGTACTATCAACTTCAACTTAGCTGTTAAGATACCTTAGACTACATATAAATTTGAAAGGTTGTAATATTATGATCTACTGAAGACACTAAACTTATCCAAATCCATATCCTAATGAAGTCTAAATATGCCATTGTCAAGCACTGTTAGAAAAACCACAAATATGTTGCTCCCTGGGAGAACAAATTTGTTGTTTTAATTTACTGTGAAGTCTTGAGAAAGAAACCTACCGTCTTTTAGGGAAAAAAGAGAGCAGGTTAGAGAAGAGTGCTGAAGACGGTTTTTTCTTCCTGGAAATGTCTAATAATACAATGCTCAAGTGGTATGTATTTACATTTTTCAAGTCTTAGCACACTTATTTGATCACTTTTTTGAATGAATTTCACATATTTAATTTCTTAACAGTCCCTAACAATTTTGTTGTGTTCTCTTGCTAGATTTCCAGTTTGGAATTTTTACATATGGGAGATATATTTGCTAAGCAACTTCTGTGGAGATGAAATATGTATGAATTCCCTGAGGGCATAAGTTAGCAAAAGTGGTAAATATCCACAGAGGATAAGTTAGCAAAGTGGTAAATAAGGAAATAAATGAAAAGTAAATATCTGAAATAAATAATAGTGATTTTTGTCTGCCACACATCAATATATATTTAAAGGACATAATTTTTGTCTGCACTCCATAGCATTCCTTTTCTTAACTGACTAAAGAGAAATGGTGAGGTTATCACTACAGACATCAGAAAATAAAGAAAAGCACTTCCAAAATTATTATTCACAGGTAATTAACACTGGATCAATGCTCACTGTAGATTTTTAATATGCTGTCAACATACGTAATAACAAGTGTATTAAATGAGAATGTTTTGGAGCAGGAGAAAATATTCTCATATAATTTTCTACCAGTTCAAGAAATAAAAAGTTCAGCTGAAGGGAAACAGAAGATGATTTGAATCTGGTTATCTAATGGTTTTAGAGTAGAGGCAAGGAAGAGTGTGACATGGTAGGCTTTAATTCTAGTAAAAGTAAAAAGGAAATAAGGAAAAAACCTAGTAAGTTCAATTCATACCAGGAGACTGCCAAACATGCAAAGCAAGAGGTGAATAAGGAGATTGGAATAACATGACAAGTCCAAAGAATTTAGGAATAGGTCCCTGGGGAATATTCTGTTCAAAATCTGCTTAATTAATTTAGGTGGGAGTAAAATTTGTTTTTATTCCATGAATAGTTTGTTGAAGAACTGTGATAGAAAACCAGACAAAAGCCTTTTAAGCTGATAGCTGTGGCAGTATCAAAGATACAATTTCTCGACAACAGCTCTGTCAATGATTGGAGAAATATTGGAGACACATAAGAAAGAACTGTAAATTAACTAGTCTGGTTTTGTGTTTTCTTTTAAAGTAGGCAGAACAGACTCTATGAAAAAGATGGTATAGCTGTGTTTCATAGTGCAATCTATGTTAGTATATGATAATTAACTCACATTCTTCTTTGCATAACTTGAATATTAAGATGCAAGAGTGGAAGCTGTTTGCTCACTTGTAAAATCTTTCATGAAGTATCAGATACATTGCCCTTAACTCTTTCATTAGAACTAATAAATGACAAAAATACATCTTAGACCCTTTTCATGGAAAGCAGGACTGCAAGCAAGATTATCAAAACTGGTATCTGTGGCAAATGGGTAGGTATGGATAATGTTGAAAAATCAAGGAGTCTCACAGGTGTAGGGTAGATCGTGCAAGAGGCAGGCTGGAGCTAAAACCTTGCCTGCAGAGAACAGACCTGCTTTCATTTACATTGCAGCTGAGCTTAGATGAGGTAATAAAGAAGCTTACCCAGCACAAAACTAATCACATTCATACAGTCTTTTTCTACTTTCTCCGCAATGTTTGTGTTTACTGTCTTTGCCCTCCTAATTTCAGTGGTCAAAGCTGCTTGCTGCAATTGCCTGAAAATCAATCAGCAATTGTTGAAAATGCCTTCTATATATGTGGAAAAATGCTGTAAACTTCAAGGACTTAAGAGAATTTTTTTCCCTGTATCCCTACCAATTCCCTCAAGGAAGCAGTACTTATCAATGCTGCCACCTCCAGGGAAAATCTACACCGTGAAATGGAGGGTGGTACAAAGACCCTAACCTAACAGAACCCTTTGCTGTGCAAATATTTTGTGCACTCATGTCTGTGTATGAAGAGGTCATGTCAGACAATGCTACACCTCAGCTAACAAATCCTAACCTATGTGCACTGTTACAGTTAGTTTTATTATGCTCTTTGGAGAGGAGCCATGAGTGGAAAATTTGCTTGCTGATTTATTCCCCTGGAAATTATTCCCAAGAGCTCCTTTGGGAGTAATATATTTGGAAAGACTTCCTGACACCAAGGCTGTGCTCCTAAAAGCAGTGGTGGACTATGTGCCATGTCTTGAAGCACCAAGGCCAGTGTTGATAACCCAAGTCACTCTTGTCATTTAAAGTACATGCCTCTTTGGGGAGTAACTGGTGAGTACTTTACCTCTGCTGTTGGAAGACTGTCTCTTGCATCAGAAAAGAGATCACAGTATTAAAAAACATAGACTATTCATCAAAGAAAAATATGGTTGAGGACCTTTGCTTGTGTTTATACTAAGATGACAAGGTAGATATGTGTTGTTCCATTAGTCTCCACACAGATGAGTTTTTACTATGCTCCTTGGTATGGGTTTGGCTTTTGCCTTCTAATATCTTCACAGAGAATACCTGGGCATCTTTTGGGGAGTAGTGTAGTGCTCCAAATTGTTTATGTAGATGAAATCACTGTGTGTTTGGTTGGGGAAAGGTTTAGTTGCAGGGTATCAGCTGTGCTGTGTTAATTGGGCTCAGCATCAGAGGATGGTCACCAGCCCATTTACGAGTATGCATGTTGATTTTGTGAATCTATTCTAGTATGACCTATAGCTGAGTTAGGTTACTGTCATCTTTGCAGCAAGATAGTTATGTAAATTATTTTGCTTTGTTGAAAAAAAAAAAAAAAATCTCCTTTCCTATTTTTGTTTCATAACATTGGATAGATGTTTCCAAGTGTTCGTTAAGCACTTTTTCAGATATTTTTAGCCATCCTAATTTATTCAGTAATGCAACAATGAACTGTTTATTTTAAAGCTTCTAGGACTCTCAAACAAACCTTAAATACTATGGTGTCAGACTACATTGAAACTAATGGGGTTTTCCTATTGCCCCTGTTTCTAGACTTTAATAAGGTAAACATATGTGTGCACAGATCCTGTAAAAGGAATTGGGAAACTTTATTCAACTCTTGTTGTCTCCATCCCCCACCCCTGTAGAAAGCAGAGTTTGGCAGCAGTTTTATAATTTATTGTACTGGGAAACTTGCAAGTTTCTTTTCAGCAGCAGTTGCCAATTGCAGCAAATTATGTTCAGTTTTATGAGCAGTGGCCACTGGAGACTGAACTAAATTGGATTTGCACTCAAATCCCACAGCCCATGCCTTTTTAGGAGAAGCTGCTGCTCGGATTATGGTAGGATTGAAAAGTGGTTATTTATGATATACTAGAAATCTACTTCTGTAAACAAAAGTAGTTTCATATAGAAGAGCAAAACCAGGATGTCAAGGAGAAAAACTACAGGGACTGGTGGTTGCCTCTATAATACTCATATTTTCTAAATAATTATTTCATAAAAATAAAACATTCACAAAATTCTGACAGTACTGCAAACTCTGATGTTCAGACTGTATGAATTGATTAAGCTGTTGATCAAGAGTAACCTATGTCTTTCCAACTAAATTAAAAATTTAAAATAGATATCATGCGGAAAATAGAACTCCTATGAAGCAGGCAACTAGTGCTGAAGCAAAAGTTGTTACCTGTTTTCAGTCCTGTTTAGCTAAAATTCAGGTATTGTTCTTTGTTTGGATGAAAAGTCTCATCTCTCCTTGAACTGGATCTGTTTATTTGAAAACAAAATAAAAGGTCTCCTTTGCCTGAACAGAGAGGATCTACTCTCCTTACAACTCCAGGAAACTTTTGGTTAGCTTTCTGGCCAAGATCTGTGTTTCTGTTTGGTTTTCACCTTTATTCCCTTTCCTCTCTACTTTGTTGCTGTCTGGAAACACATTTTTCTAGCTTCTGCCATTTCTCTTGCAAACACACTAGAAAGGGAGAGGACTACCTGTGCACTTTGGTCATCTGCACCTGCAGCAGGAGCCGTGCGAAGCTCAGGCACACTGAGCAATGACAGGTCTCCAGAACATTCAGCTTTTAAACCTCAGAAATATTGGCAAGATTCTGTTGGACTTACCTACACAAATCCTGACTTTGCAAAGTCTTTGACTGAACCCATATGGGATAATTTTCAACAGGGTGGTAAAAGGCACATTCTAGATTAAAAAGTTCAGCCCTGTTAAATGCCATGGTCCTTTTTCAGAGTTAAGGTCCAGTAGAACTTCTGTAAGAAGGGATAAATGCTTTTAATATTTACATGAAAATATATTTTCTCCTGGATGCATTCCTAGCTGAACTATTCTCCTGGAATTTCTCCATTAAACTGTAATCTCAGGCAGATATCTGGACTGGAAAATTTCTGCCCATTTAGCTTTACAAGCTTAAAAAAAATAATAAACAAGGCATTACAGTAGGAAGTGTCTGACAACATTACTAATGGATGGTGCCAACCAATATGCATAAGGGTCAATAATAATTCTATAATGTATGCATACACAAATGAAGCTCAGTGGCGGAGTCCCAAATGAACTAATCACATGATTTATAGGCACTCTTGAGCAAGCCTAATGGGAAATGTTTCTCTATAAATTAGTCAAAGTGAGAGCTTTTATCACTACTTGCAACGTTTGTTGGTGAAGGGCTTTTCTGCAGGCTGCTAAGTGCACTGTGCATACAAACCTCTCTAAATGGCTCATTCACTGTTGCTAAGAAGATGACAGGCTTCATATTCTAAAGGATGATTTTTCTGTTTGTATTTCTTCCATTGGAGACATAAAAATATATTAAATAAAGCTATGGCAAGTTACAGAAACCTGTTCTTTACATGGTTCTTGGTTTCTTTTGGTAGCACAGTCTATGTAATTGGTCTACATTTCTGCAGTTCTCTCACAGCTTTTTCTCCTTCGTTGTCACCCTGGCAGTGCAGTTAAACAAGTTCCACTTCATAACCAACTCTTTAGCTATTATCTATTTTATCAGTTCATTTGAATCTAAACTTGCCTTCAAGAGTTGTGACAAAGGATGAGGGGTAATTTAGCTTCCTGAACAGCTTCTTTTGTCTGAAAGAAAAAGAGGCAAGATGAGCAGAAAAAAATGAAACCTCCTACCTGACTTGAATAAAATTGTTATTTGTCCTGTAGCCATTTTGATTAAATGGTCTTGGGACAGTACTTGGGATAATGGTTATTTTTTATGATCCTGGCTTAAAAACTGTATAGAAATGTTGAGTACATAGTAACCTCTTCTTCTAACTTTGTGGGGGCTTGTTAGTGGAAAATGAGCTGATATAACCAAAATGAAGGCGTTGCAATGTACCTTCATTGGAAAACAATGAATTTAGGGAAGATAAATTAATTAAATCCAATTTATTATTTTTTTCTACTCAACATCAAACTTAAGCAGTCATGTCTTAACAACAAAGTCCATTTCATAATTGCAAGGTCTGGTTTTGAGTCCTTATGATATCTTTGTTTTCTGTAAAACAGTCCTATAGCTCCTGATGATTTTATATTTATTTATTTATTTTACTTTCTAGTGAAGACGCACTTATATGGTGATCCAAATATTGCATGCATACCTACATTTCAGTAAAATTCTGTTCTCATCTCTGCTATAATGTTATTTTACCACTACCTTTGTTCCCTCTGCCATATCAGTTAGATTTCAGGTACACTGGAATGGAGACTGAAGTTTCTAATTATCTGCTGGAGATTCTGAGCACAGATCTAAAAATTATAAAATAGGAAACACAACAAAGTGGTGATAAACCCAAACTAAGAAATGGAGACTAGATTCCTTTTTAAGTCATACCAGTAGAAAGCAGGAGGCTTGAATCCAAATCCCAGTGTTATCTCAGATTTACTGAGTGACCTTGGACAGGTCAACAGGGGTCTGAATTTACAGAAAGGGCTGTATCCCTTCCTGTGGGCAGTAATGCCATCCTGAACAGGAGTGGGATTACTCATACATGTGCTTAAGGGTTTTGTGGAACAATGGCCTTAATCTCTCTGTGCATTAGTTCCTTGCTCACGTAAGCATGTATATAGCGCTGCCTCTTCCCAGACCCATCCTCTTGTTTTTGAGTTATTTTACACAAACCAAAGTAATCAAAGTCAACAGTGTTAAAATGAAATAATTGGACTACACTTCTATTTGTCAGGTTTTGTTTGTCAGTGTTTCTAGAAATTAGTTTTTGATGCTGATTTAAGGTGCAGAGGTTCTTTTGGAGGCCTTTTTAGCTCAAATGTTTTTTCCAATAACCTACCTAAGGATGTTAGCAAAGCTAAGCTCTTCTGGTAGAACATCTTCACTAGGGAGTGGGGATGTACCTACAAGTAAGAAGTCCAAGTCTGTTGGCTGTACTAACCTAATTCTAGTTTAGCATAACTGTTAGAAAAGAAAGATACTGCTAAGAAAGATGACAGAGGACATGAAAGCAACTATCTCTTACTTATGTCTCTCTACCTGAACATGATTCTTATCTGGGCCTATGTGCATGAATTTCTATCCTGAAAGGTGAAGAATAAGATGTATTTGGAGTTTGGCACCATTGGGAAAATATAATTGAGGAAGTCACTAGATCAGCATCAGAATAACAAGTTTTCTTCCCCAAAGTTCTGAATCGTTCATCGTGACATGAGTGTAATACCTCTTAAAGCAGATCAAGTCTGTCATGTTTCAGATATTGTAGAGAACTGCAGGATTAAAAGTCTCTGATATTTAATATTAATGACCTACTGAAGAGGGATCAGGTTGGAACACTTGTTTACTGATTAAACCACACCTGACTTAGCTTTTAGCTAAATTAATACCAAAAATGTCCATGTTTTCCCACTGTCTTATTTCTTTGTATGGCATTTCCAACCATACATTGTAGTTATATTGTCTTTAGCATACTCTTTTTGAACACTGCTCTAGTATGCATATACTTGAGTAATTCACTGGCAAAATCATCTGCTGACTTAGTTGTGGTGAGAAATGGAGTGCTATGTGAGATTTCGTTTCTCCCCATTGCCCTGCCTCAATTAGAGTCTATGAAATATTGTAACATTTGCTTTTCAGCTGCACCACACATCTCCCTTTTCCATTCAATGGGGGCTGGAATGTGCAGCACTCGAGTAAGCCTCTTTGTAGCTGGCCCACATAGGACAGTAAGGTAGTACTTTAGTCTCAGTGTCTTCTGCTGGGGTTCTCAAGTAACCGAATTTCATGTTTGTCACTAAAAATTCCTGTATTTTGGTGACAGGTCTGATTTACAGCCTATTGAAAGTCATGTTTCTGCTTCATCCTTAGGCAGACCCAAGCTAAAACAGAACTAGAAAAATTCTCTGCTAAAAGCATTTCAGCACCTGAACCCAGGAACCTTCAAGCCCACACACAAAGAAGCTGTTACTTAAGCTAAGCAAGCAACTATGCCAGATGGTAGTTAGAATAAGCTGCTCTTCTGTGTGTGTACTACTCAGAACACAGGAATGAGAAAGAGGGTTAAAATTCCTATTTTACAAGCATGTTATGAAGGCAGGAGATTAACACACAAAATTTTCAAGTGACTTGCTGTGTATGCCTACGTTATTTTCAAAAAGTGATCCCAAGAGAAATGCTGAAGTGTCTGCAGACAGCTTGCAAGGCTGTCTCATGCAGCCACCTGCCTGCTGAGGCATGTAACATTCCTGGTAAGCCCAGGGGCAGCCTCAGGCCATGGAAGGAGAAGTGCTACCATGGGTTACTATCGCATGATTCATCAGCCTGTTCTTGGACATCACTCAGGACAGACTAGAATAGGCAATAATCCCTCTCATTCCATGAAAAATTTTCATTTATGGAAGTACATAAAGTGAGGCCCCAGCAATACTTCCAGTCCATGGAAATACATCTGTTGTGAGAAGGGAAAAATGCTTCAAAGACATAGGACATCTGAGAAAATGATTCTTGATTTCTTTGGAACAATTTGGCCTTGAAATAAAATTGCTCCTTATTCAACTGACAAGATAAGGAGATCATTGCAAGGTTTTCAGCACTTTTGGTGTTGGCTGACACTGTATGATTTTCAGAAACACTGTCAGCTGTTTTAATGGAGGAAGTGAACAAGTGAACTGAAATGACAACTCTGTTACAAATAAATCTGAGCAAAAGTAGGGCTATTCTTTGCTAGCTCACAGACATTTAATTTCTGGGGTGTCATGGTTTAACCCCAGCTAGCAACAAAGCACCATGCAGCTGCTCGCTCATTGCCCCCGGTGGGATGGGGAAGAGAATCAGAAGAGCAAAAATGAGAAAACCTGTGGGTTGAGATAAAGACAGTTTAATAGGCAAAGCAAAATCTACGCACACAAGCAAAACAAAACAAGGAATTCATTCACTACTTCCCATCAGCAGGCAGGTGTTCAACCATCCCCAGGAAAGCCGGACTCCATCATGTGTAATGATTACTTGAAAAGACAAATACCATGACTCCGAACATCTCACCCTTCCTTCTTCTTCCCCCAGCTTTATATGCTGAGCATGATGTCACATGGTACGGAATATCCATTTGGCCAGTTGAGGTCAGATGTCCTGGCTATGTCCACTCCCAGCTTTTTGTGCATCCCCAACCTACTTGCTGGTGAGGTGGTATGAGAAGCAGAAAAGGCCCTGACTGTGTGTAAACTCTGCTCAGCAGTAATAAATACATCTGTGAATTATCAACACATTTTCCAGCACAAAACCAGCACAAACATAGCTCCATACTAGCTACTATGAAGAAAATTAACTGTAGTCCAGCCCAAACTAGCACATTCTCTGCCCTTTATTCCATACCATTTACATCATGGTTAGGTAACATATAACATCTGATACAACTTCATAAATCACCACCCTACTCCTTTGATACGCAGATATCATTCACTTAGTCTACAGACCACCCCTATATAAAATGCCCATAAAATGTCCACAAATGTCCACAAAATGTCCACTGAGTTCATTTAGTCCATGACTTCAGTCTCCATCTGTTATGATGATCACTCAGCACAGGAGAGATGGTATGTTACATGGAGTTATTTGGCATCAAAATCAACTCAGGTAGGGTCACCGCTGCACTTGCACTGCTTCTTGTAAGGCTTGTCCTCCAATCATTTAGGTGGCTCCTGCTATAGTAATTCCTACAGCATATAACTTAAATCATGGGTTACAACAATTTAAAGGTATTTCCATTACAATCTCCACCCCAGACCCTTTGGGCCAAGTTATAGGGTTTAACATTGCAATGAACTTCTTCCCTTGCTCCAAGCCTGGCTAGCAATGAGGGGTTCCTGCAATAGTAATTACCATAACATGTAAGTCAAATCCTGGGTTGCAACAAATTAAAGCCATTTCCATTACAACCTCCACCTCTGGTACCTTTTATAATTGTACCATTACAGTCTCTATCTGGTACTTTTGGACCAGACCATAATGTTTAACTCCTATGGGTTAAACATTGTGATGAACTCCTCCCCTTCCCCCTGTATCACTACTGATGTTACCAAAATCTTCCCAGGCACAGCAGAGTAAGATGATAAGCAGTACAGCAAGCAGCAAAAGCAAAAAGTAACCATTAATGAGTGCTACTGTAATATACAGTACAGCTCACAGATTGGGATTGAAGGCAGAAGAATGGACAGAGTCCTTCTCTGACACCAGACATGGAAGAAGTGAGATTGACCCTTGTGATCCCTCAGTTTCATACTGAATATAACATATATGGAATGGAATACCTTGTTGATCCGGACTGGATCACCTGTACTGTCTGCTCCTCCCTGCCAGTGGGACTTTACTTACTTAACACCCTTTCACTTACAGAAACACGGTACTCAAGATTTAACAGTGACCTCGGTTTCTATAGAAGCAGGTATAAGCAGGAGCATTTCTGCATACCAGTCTTTGGTAGTAACTATAAACACAGAGTGTTATCACTGCTAGAAGCAGACACTGTCTGCAAAAGTATACCTTTAACTTCAGAAAGTCAAGTCACTTAGAAGAGACTTAGCTGAAAAGTAATATCATTGAAGAGAGAATTGGTTCTGTTCTCATTCAAACCAGGACAGAAGGAAGGTGTAGTGTGCTTTAGTCTGTGTGTCAGTGTATTCATCGGATTAATTGATAAATTTGTACAGAATGCTGTAGCCTTCTCAAGCTCATCCGAACAGTGTTCCATCTCCTAAATACGTGGCTAGAATGATTATAAAACACATTGAGATTTCTAAAACATGTTTGGTCTAGCATGACTAACTAAAAGAATATGGTTTCATGGAAGACAGAGTCCATTAGATGTTCTCTTTATGTATGTGCTTGTGTCATCCAGAAGTTCAGGACCATATCCCTTGCATTAACTGTCCTGATATTAGTAGGAAGCAATACTTTTTTAAAAAACACAAATACTAAATTACTGCTTATTGAGACCTAAGGCAGAAAAAGCCTTCACTTGAACTTCTCATTCACTTTCTCCGACCCCACACCCCACAGCAAGAGTGCCCTGTAATGCCATATCCTGCCAGTGGCCAGGACTCTCCTTGTCCCAGAGGAGGATCTGCCTGACCAATAGCTGCCCCTCTGCTGAGGCACCCCTGGGGTCCTCACCCTCTGTCCAAGAGCCACCAGTGGCACGTGGCCCTTTCCATGAAGTAGTAGTTTCTTATCTATCTTTTGGCATGGTGCAAGAGTGCTGTGCAAAGGTTAGAGGGTGAGAGAAGAGTGGGGACCCAGACCATGGCTCTGTACTGGTTATACATGTAAATCAGCTCCAGGACAGTGTCAGGGATGGGGTGTGTCAGTGCTGTCTGAGAAGTCCTGTAAAGCCTTGTCTCACAGCACCTCAGCAGAAGGTGAAGGGATCACAGCACGGCTGAAGTGGTTAGGGACCTTTGGAGGTCATCTAGTCCAACCCTGTCTGCTCAAAGCAGAGTCAGCCATAGCTGGTTGCTTAGGACCATGTCCACTCGGCTTTTGAGTATCTCCAAGAATGGAGACCCCACAACCTCTCTTGGCAGCCTGCTCCAGTGTTCAGTCTGACCTACAGTTAAAAAGCCTTTCCTTATGCTTAATAAGAATTCTCTGGTACTTCAGTTCCCATCCACCACCTCTCATCTGGTCACTGGGCCACACTGAGAAGGGTCTGGCACTGTCTTCTTTCCCTTCAGCTATACATTGATAAGGTCCCATCGAGACTTCTCTCCTTCAGGATGAACAGTCCCAGTTCTCCCAGCCATTCCTCACGGGAGATGCTCCGGTTCACTCATCATCTTTGCAGTCCTACGCTGGACTCTCTCCGGTGTGTCCACGTCTCTCTTGTACTGAGAAGCCCAGAACTGGATACAGCACTCCAGATGTGGCCTCACCAGTGTTGTGTAGAGGGGAAAGATCCCCTCCCTTGACCTGCTCATTTATTTTTCTGCAGATTAACTGCTTTTTGTGCTGTATTTAAGAACTACCAGTTTTCTTACCTCATTCTTCTCTAAAATACAATTTTTTTATCTCATGGATATTGTCACCTGTACATTGTATGTTAACTCTTGTGTACAGCACTTCACATGAAACTGTGTAAGGCATCATCTGCCTGAAAATGGAGACCACAGCACCCTTTGTGGCTCTGCAATAGTTTGAAGTCTTGTTCATATGAAGAGTGCATATTGCTCCATAAATAAATTTCAAATGAAAGATTCCAACAGAGCTCACTTGTGGTACAGGGATGAGTCAGTGAGTTTAGGGTAAGAAGTTTCTGGTTAGCTTTATATAGAATACAGTGGCTTAAAATCACAAAGAAGACTAGATCCTGAAATGATAATCTATTTCTACATATTTACTGGAAGATAACTGAAATGGAAGTGTGTTGAGTGACTTGAAAGTAGATCCAACTACACAATTCGCCCAGGGTTCAGCTGGGAGTAGGGCTTGCTTTGAGCAGATAGTTGGACTGGGTGATCTCCATCCAGAAATCCCTCCAAGCCTACATTATTCTATGTTATAAATAACAACCAGAAGTTAGATAGTTCAATCACGAAGCACTTATTAAAAATGTGTTGTTCCTGCAGTAGTCAGCTCTGCACTTCTGTGGGCGCTAGGATTCCCTGCGTAACAGGAAGATGTAGGTGGCGGGCTGCAGTACAGAGCTGCCACGTGGGCTGTGTTACTGCACTGCCCTGCAAGCTACCCCTGAAAGATCACTCAGGCGTCTCTGCATCATGTTTCAGACAAACACAAGAATCTATCATAATCTTGACATTGCATTTGAGGAAATACACCCACTGGAAACTGGAGAGTTGTGGGTGTGCAGCACAGGCTGAGGCACAGCTCTGCCCAGAGCAGCCTGGATGTTTTAGCTTCAAGTCCATTCCATCCTTGCAGGATGAGAGCTTTCTCCCTGCAGAGATGCTGATGGGCCTGCCTGCATACAGTTTTCTCCAGCAGACCTGGGGACAGCATGATGACAAATCCCATCCCATCCTGTGCTGTGGCACAGAGCCAGCACTTTACTGTGAGATTTATTGGCACAAGCTCTGCTCTGGGCAATCATGGTAATACTGCTCATCAGCCACAACTGGCAGTGGAAGCCAGATAGCTGTGTTCAGCTCTGAGCTGGAGTGCACAGAGAATCAGGCCATGTGTCATGCTGTTCATGTCACAATGAATCTGTGCTGAGGATGAACTGCCCCTGATGGTTAGGTGCCCATGATAAAAGCCTCAGCTATTTATTCTGTGTTTGTGGCAAAGGGAACCCAGGCTCAAAGCCAGGTTCCCTGTTCTTCCATGCTGTCCCCATGCTGATTAATCCTCTGGTTCAAGTCTAGTTCCATCTCCACCTGACTTCATCTTCAGGTCAAGAAGCATGCAGAGGGCCTGAATTACATTAAGCTGTGGATGCTGCGAACATCACAATCATAGATAGTTTGAGCCAAGTATGTTGCTAGTGTTGAGTGTAGGAATGAAGACAATGGAGACTTAAACATTTCAGAATGGTTTGTAAATGTAAGAATGTGTTCTGAAGCCTGGACTAGTCATTGTGACAACTAACAAACTCTTCTTTTAAGAAGAGCTTATGGAATTATTACATTTGGTGCTGACAACAGTGTTGTTTTGTTTTGTTTTGTTTTGTTTTTCAGATGCTGCTCTTCCTCATTTCTGTTTAATTAATTGGTCTTCAAAAGCTGTCAAGCTGACTTGGAAAGGTAGAAGCTTCCAAATATATGAATGAAATGAGGTAAGAGAAGAGGAATATAAAATCTTGAATTGCAAATAAACCAGAAAAAAAATGAGTTGTATTTCTTAACTATGGGGAATACATTCCTAGTTAGCAAACCAGCTTTTAATCCTAAATTTGTTCTGATCAATGAAAAACAATTGTCAAGGTAAGAATGTAATTTCATTTTCAAATTCAAACAGTACTTGATATAAATCACAAATTGATATTTTTTTCTATAATTAAGTTGCTCATCATTTTCTATCATTCAACTGTACAAGCTAAGAATTTGAATAAATCTATGACTCATAATCATATAATTATATTAGCATATTTGCAGTCAGAAGTAAAAATAAAATTTAAAATAATTGTTTAAGTGAAAGCTTTTTTCTTGATGCTTTAAATTATGTTTGGAATCACTACAATTATAATCATTGTCTTCTGGTCCCTTGCATAGATGGACAGTAATCAGTTTTTATTTTGCAACTCTCTAGACCTTTCATGTTGCAACAATAGAATTTTAAGAAATATAATGGTTACTGTAAAAATCCCCAAAGCTCATGGAGAAGACCAGAAAAAAAAGTAGCTTCAGGCACTATAAGTAACTTTCCTGTTAAAAGATCCTTTTGGTTCCAAAGTGACAGCAGTTTTTTAAATTTGCATTTATTGGATTTCATTTCTGTTTGAATGCTAATGTCTGAGGAGTCTAACTAATAAATTTTGTTTGCAATTAGTCATTTTGTTACCAGATGTTCAAGAATCAGAATTAATGAATCTTTTTCAAAGTGTTACAATTATATTAACCCTGAATAATCTGAATGTGATCAAAGATAGGAAGAAATAATGAAGTTATAAGATAAAATACCTTGAAAAGCATTAATATAACAGTAATAGTTTGAAGGAGCTCTACTTCTATGATCTAAGGAAAATATAATTTAGTAACATAAAATTAAGGATATTCTTGTTCAGATTTGAATCACAAACTAGTGAAAAATCAAATCTTGATGTTTATGAAAAGTACTCAGCAATTTTGATCTGGATCTTAAATCTCTGGAGATGTTAGCTCCCATTTTCCTCCTCAATAGTCAATTGACATGTAAATAAAGGGTGTAATCTCTATTGTTCTATCAATGATTATTGTATACTATTGTTTGGCACAGCATCTAGCTTTCTTTGTAGAGAAAACTGTGTTAAAAGACTCCTGGATCCTGTAGTTACTGGACTTCACACTGGACTGATCATTGGAGTCTGAGTGAATCACCAAGGAAAAATTAAATTTTGTCACCTCAAGGATGACAAAGAGGGTTTTTTTGTCCTCATCATCAATGATAGCAAAATTAAATTTTGTGTTGATAGCATGGTTTAGAGAAACTGTAAGGGGGCAGTGGTGAGGCAGAGCAGAGCCAGTGCTGAGGTAGTGAGGAAAAAGCTTTCACCACGCAAAATGCTACTTGAGGCAAACACCTACTTTGTGTCTGTCTAGGACAGGCTTTCACCATATGACAGCTTTAAAAGTTTATTTGGAACAGATTCATTCAGACCAGTGCAATGAAGGTGTACATATATGTCAAAAAAAAAAAAAAAATTAGGTTGTGAGGAATTTGCCATATACTTTCTTTACACTGTGTTCTGAAAGGTGGAAAGAAAATTGCTGACAATTTCAAGAGCTGTATTTATAGTTACCAGTTAAAGTTACCTCCAGCGTAGGTGCTTGGACATGTGTTTCTATAAAGTACAGTAGCCAGAGTTATTCATCATTTTCAGTAATATTCTTCCTGAATTCCACAGGAAAGAAAGAAAAAATTTTATTATTAGTTTTGTTTTCCACTATTTCCTATGTGATAAATATGTAACTTTTTTTTTAAGAAAAGATGATGGGAGCTAACACCTGAAATTTCACTTTCAGGTTTTATTCTTCAAGTAGGAAAGTGACAAGCAAACTGAGTGACAGCAAAAATATTTAGCAGTCTCTTTCTTCCCTTTGCCAAAGTATTGCTCTCTTCCTTTATTGATTTTTTTTCCCAGTCTCTGCTTGGAACCTGATCTGCATGAACAATTTCTTGTTTAAATAAATATATCTGAAATGTTCAATATTAACAACGAGAAAAAAAAACCCAACTTAATACAATAGGAAGAAATGTTCTTTTTATTATTAATATTTGGGCTATAGATGGAAAATATTAAATATTTCTTTTTCTTCTGCTTAGTGAAGCATCAACAGTTAAAGCATACAAATCCATTTGTAGATGAAATAACACTAGGAGGTCTCACGGGCTGCACCTTTTAAGCTGTTCAGTTCCCCAGACTTAGGAACTCTGGGAGAGGGTGATGCAGAATATGTCCTCTACTAATAGGACTGTTGAAAGTACATCACTGAATAAAGAAATCTTTCAAGCATATTAGACTCAGCTGAATTACTGAGCTCATCAATCTTTAACAAATCCATTTGTCTTGAGATACCTAAAAATTATTACAAGGATCATTAAAACACTACAGTGTAGTTATAATACTCTCTAATATGTCTTCAGAAATAAATCATGACTATTGTTAGGATGAACATTAGTTTTTGTAATATATTTAATGTTAAAACGTTTTAATTAAACTATAGTCTTTCTTTCTTCTTTCTTTCTTTTCTTTCTTTCTTTCTTTCTTTCTTTCTTTCTTTCTTTCTTTCTTTCTTTCTTT
>JAAGNO010020506.1:71693-105277 GCA_033439905.1 Ceryle rudis
CCTTCCCCCTTCCCCCTTCCCCCTTCCCTTTTTCCTCCTCTGAATAGTTCTTCTTTTTTCCCATTGCTCCATCGGTTTTTCTGCTGTGGTGCACTCAGGCATGCTGTTATCCTGGAGGCATTATCAGGTTTTATTGTGTTGAGCATATTTTACTGCTCTGCATAAAAAAAAAAAAAAAAAACACACTGATGGGAAACTTGCAGCATCTTAGATCCTCTTATCCTCTCATCATTAGAGCTTACATCTATTTGTAGGTATTAAGGTAATTCACTTGCATGTTGTATTGTCAATAAACATAATACCTAGTGTGGGGTAGGTGCAATGTCAGAATATTAGGCAAATGCTAAAAGAAATAGGACTGACTTCTGATTAAATGGGCTATGTATATCTTCTTTTTCACATGTACAGGTTATAGAGGTGCCTACTATTACACTTTCATTTTCATGCTTCTGATGTTTTTACAGCAAAATGATTTTTGGCAATAGGGCTAAGGGAAAAGATACCTCTGGGGTAATGCTAGTGGATAAAAAAATTAAAAAAGTTGAAGAACTTATAATGTAGAGAAAGTAATGAAATAGCCTTCTAATGTTAAACTCTAAAGACAGCTGAGACAATCCAGTGCCAATATAAAGCAGAAAGGACTTCCATTCCCACAAACACTTTGGAAATATAAAATTCTATATGAATTTTCCAAGATGTTACTTCTGCTGATAGTGAGGTAGTTCCAGATGAAGATACACAAGTTAAGTATTAGCATTACTTGCAACCATAGCTGCAAAATTATCAGTGCATGATACATACTGAAACCCAAATCTTGAACTAAAATGCTTTTACCAAAATCCTGCAGTTTGTTCCAGACTAAGGAGCAGGCAAAGTATCTCTCCTGTAAATTCACCATGTTACCACTTACAGGCAGAACTACATGGTTTGTGTTTGCAAACAAGAGTTCTGTTGATAGCATACATTCACTAAGCAGCTCATATGCCTCCCTGGGTGCAGATTACTAACCTGAACACTTAATACAACCAAGTAATTTTAAAAAGAGAAATAGTCCATACTTATCAATAACATTTTAATGCAATGTGATACTTAAAAAAGCGGCTTTATTTCAAAGATGTCAGAATTAAGCAATGAACTTTGACATAAGGGACATAATGCATAAGTTTTAAGGTATAGATTTATAATGTATCAAAGTATATAATGTATAGGTTTTCACACCAGAAGGATATACAATACTGTGAGCAGCACTACAAATGAAGTAAAAATAAATACATTTTAATCTTCATCTGTCCTTGACATAATGACTTAAAAAACACAGAAGCCAGATATTCTGGTATCAGTGCAAAATCACCCTCAATTTAAAAATGCATGTCTTATTTCTTAGTTCAATGTATCTAGCTTTATTTTATATCATTAGCTCTAGTTACAGTTCTTATTTTCCTCCTGTCTGCCTAAACAGATGTAATTGCTCCCCTAAAACATTTGTATTGACTGAAACTACTTTATCATCTAATGAATCAGCAAAGCAGTAACTCACCTGCTTAACATAAAGTATCTTGAAATCAATGAGACTTTAATTAAATAGATGTTTAAGGGCTTCATTGAACAGAGACTTCAAGTTGTTGCATCTCAGATATATTTTTGTTACCTGTCTACTTTGTGTCTTGACCTTATCACAGAGGGGATCACTTGAGAGCCATAGGTTTTTTGTGTCACCACTACAAATAAAGTAAGTAAATTCTGTTTCTCAATCCCATTTTGGATTTTTTCTTTACTGTCAAAATTTACTGGTTACTTTTTGTTTGGTTTAATTTTTAAATCTATGTGCAGCACTGTATTTGTCCAACTGATCTGCTTCAGGTTAGAGTCATGAAGGATAAACTGAGCATTTTTTGAGCATTATCAATGACAGGCCAGTTTCTGGGATAGTGGTAACTTTCATTTTTGTTTTACTTTGTGTCTTTTGTTCTACAGTGTAATGGAAAACCCTACTAATGTAACGTAACAAGAATTTTGATTTGAAATGGATTTTAAAGAGTGGAGAACCAATGTGAAAATACCTGAGTGTGATCAAGAAATGTGAGTACCTAAAAAGAGGCATCAAGTGCCATTTTAGAGGCTGCAGGATATCAGAGAGGCCTATGTGAAACTGACAGATGATATTAACCCTACAGGAGTTTCTTGTGTAGACTTCATCTCCTGATATTAAATTTACTTGCTTAATGGACTTCGAAATACATTTTGCATCAATAATTATTTGTCCTTCAAAATCCAAATTTTCCTCTAGGAAAATATTCACAGTAAGATGCTAGCCTTCATATGAAGCTCCCAAATTTGATACCTTTACTACATTTGTTTATATGTGAACTCAATTATAGAAAAGGTCTTTGTAGGACCTTGATGCTGTCTGTAAAATAACTGGCTTCAAAGCATTATTGATGTGTTAAAAAGATCAAAGCTGACAGAAGAACCCATTTAAAGAATAGAAATAAATTCTAAAAAGCCTTTTATAGACTAAAAGTTCTGTGATGACTACTGCTACACAACTAGCTCTTTGAGTTTAGCCAAATGTCATACTCAGAATGACCTTTAGCATCCCTATTTGTTTAGATGTGGCTATTTCCAATAGCTGTCCAGACTTATGTTTACCCTTTTTCTCCCTCCTTGTGTTCTAATTTCTAGAAGAAATATGTTACACATTGTTGGCCTTGATTGTATGTTCCTAACATTTTATAAATAATTTCATTACTCCTGTGAATAAGTACAAGCATTGTGCCTGCTAATTATGAGCTCCTCTCTTTTAGCTTGGGCTGAATTCTGTGACTAATGTGCAGTTGCAAATTTGTGTACTTTATACCACACACCTTTTACACGCTGATCCTACTGAGTGTTTGGAAATGGCTCAGTTTTAGTCACAAGTTTTTAATCTCTTAGAGCACTTTGACCTAGTCTAAGTAAGGTGTTCTTCACAACAAAAATATATCAGAGGGAGGAAAGCCTGTTCTGATATTTTTAAGCAAGACCACAGCTACCAACCTCATTCTCCTACCATGTGCTGGAATTTATTAATAAAAATTCAGCCAGAAACAAACACTCACTGTTCAACATTTACCATTACCTGGAGCAATAGGAAAGAGAGAACACTCTTGTGGCTGGTTGTCACGTGTCTATATTTCTGATAAAGATGAACACCTGATTAAAAATGACGGAAAACATGGATACAGAAGTATCTCATATTCCACTTTTCTTTTTCCTGTCTGCCCATTATCAGTCTGTTAGGCTAGCCCAAGGAACCTCAAGAGGACCTCCTTAAGCACTTGTTTGTGCCAGTTCAACGAATGGTTGGATGGATGGTTTATCACTGAGGGAATGACTGGCCACAAAACAAGAATTATATAACTAATGCCAGTGCAGACTTTCAGTGCACAATCCACCATTATTTACAGATTAGCTCAATGAGACAGAGGGAATATGCATCTGAAAAACTATCCTTCAGTAAAGGGGTTAGTGATCCAGTGAGCACATTGTGAATATTCATAACTTGGGCATGATGAACTGCATAGAAGCTGCCAAATCATTTCAACAGTCCAGAGGACTTTTAGAAAACAGTGAAGATTAGCTGCCCTAGTCTCTGTTGTTATGAGGTGCCTAGCTGTCCTCTTCACAGTCCCATGAGGGCATCACCTTCAAAGGAGTCTGTTCCACAGAAAACTGACATTTTCTTTAAAACCTTCCATTAGATAGCATCCTATGCATCTCCTACTTGAGGTTTTCTTGTGATTCACACATCATCTTCAGGTTGTGCAGTAATCATTTCTCTTTAGGATTAGGAAGAAAAATTTCCAAATGTGATTCAAGTGTCACTGATACAATATGGTCTCCTTAATCCTGTAATAACATGAAAAAATTATTTAGGGGTAGAAATTCACTATCCTGCATCATCTCATTGGGTCATCATAAAAGCAAATGAGTAGAAACCAAGATGTCTTGCAGATGGGTAGTGGAGATCATCCCAACCAGCACCTATTTTTTTGTTTTTCTATCTCAACAGTGACATGTGGTAGGGGCATAATGCAACAGGGGTTACTGCAAATGAGGTACAAACTTGTTACAGTACACAGCATATCTCCATAGGCATGTACATTTTTAATAGCACTTAAATGTGGTAATTCTTGAACATTTGTGTTTACATGGTAACCATCACCTGGGATCTTGTTTGTCATCCTAAGCTCACAGAGATGGGCATGTATCAGCCTAGGCTGAATACAGAAAAGCACACAAGGGATAAGTACATGGTCCTTTGTATGTCAAAGGGCATTTTTTCCATTTTCTCTGATGTTCTTGTCTTGTTAATATTACTTTGGTTATGAGTAAGTTATGCTGATATTCTTCTGTACAATGTAGTTCTCTTAACTCTGTTGTATAATGGGTGTAGGTGCACAGAAACACACATACAAACTTATTAAGAAACTTTCTTTTGAGGATTTTGCAGGTTAAAAACACTAGACTATGTTAATACCAAATTATTTTTATAGAGTGTGGAATGAAGATTGTAATTACGTTAGGTAGAAGGGCAGAAGTAGAAGAAGGAAAAAGTAAAGGAAGATAGAATTAAAAAAAAAGACAGGGGAAAAAAGGTGTGAAAAGGTGCAAAGGATGCTACACAAACAATGATTCTAAAACATCATCACATTTTCCCCACCAAACAGAACTAGAAGTGGTTGAATAGGTAGCACACAATAATTAAAGAGCAAACAAAGCAAACAAACAACAGGGAAAAAACCTCTTTAGTTCTTTTACCTCTAAATCGGTATTTTTTCCTCCTGTTACATCAGTGGGAGTCCTGCTACAGTTTGAGGAAAACACATATTTTTCCCAGTTTGAGGGCTGCAACGAAAAATAAAAACTGGCAATCGAGTTCAATTTCTCTGCCTTAAAAATTAACTGGAAATACAGTAAGAATCTTCCCTGATATATTCAATTTACTTTAATCTCTGTTCCAGATTGTGTATATCTTTCAATACTACTGAACTATCTTCAGGGAAAAAAAAAAAAAAAAAAAAATTCCTATCCCCAAAGCATTCTAGAAGCTCTAAAAGTTCCTGCTGTACTTTGATGCACCTATTTTTATAGGTCTTTATATCAAGGTTGCATTGCCAGTTGCTGTAGGAACCTCCTATGTTTAACTGTATTAAAGCAGGGAAACAAAGCATATGGATAGAAACATCACTGCTTGTGGTTACCTTCAGGCAGGTCAAGCTCATGTAATGCCACTTCTGAAAGGTTGCCACAGAAATTGCCTCTTCTACTTGGAACATTCATCTCCTAGGGGATGATTCCACTTGCAGCATACTGTGCCTCTTTTCCTAGAGAATGTCACTTCTCTGTACTTGTTTCAAGTGAAGCCATTGATGTTGAATAGTTATTTTAAAATTGTTGGTGCTGGGTTCTGAAAACATCAGTATTTCTTTCATCTCATCTAATAGTTACTAAATACCAAACCTAATCATGTAATTGAATTTTACCTGTTGAGTTCTCTGAGAATTTGTTTTTCTTTTAACACTTTCTGTTGCTATAGACTTCCATTTTTCTGTAAACTTAGGTGAATGCTGATGTTACTGGTTTTATGCATACAGTGAGTTGTGTATCTAAAATTGTCTAAAAATGTCTCATAATGAAATCATAACATACCTCCTATGTAAACACCCCAATGATCCCTGAATTAGTGAATGTTTGAAGAGTTTAGAAGATAATTCAGTTTTTACTTTGAGAATAAAGTAATTTATCTGTTTTTAACTCCTTAAGTACTCCTGTACCCCAGAGGTTTGTATCTCAAGTTTATAGGAAAATTTCATAAATATTTATTCTATCAACAGTGACATTTTATTGTTTGAGGATGACAATTCTGTAGTCTATATGCTAATATTTTTAAAGGGTCTTTCTGGGCTGCCTGATTTTTTATTTTTTTTTTCCATTTAACTGCTGTTAAATCGTGCCATGCTAGTCTTTGTTCAGTCACCTTATTTGCCAAACTACAGAGTAATGAGTGCTGGGAGTCAGCAGGACAGGGCACACTGGTGTCTGTACAATAAATGTTCTAGACTAGTCATATCTCCTATTAACATGTACCTCTGTAAGGACTGGTCACATCTACTTTTCACGTGTGCTTGGTGAAGTCAAAGCTTCTAACAGATCTCCTTGTCTTAACACATTAGTTATTAAGCTGCTGCTGGCATGATTTCCAGATGCTTTTGGTCTGCCTTACTTATCTGAAACACATTTTGCTCTTCTGCGTTATTCTACAGCTTCTCGGTCGTGCCAGCATTTCTGCACTTCTGGAGTCTCAGTTCAATTATTTTTTCTGGTAGTTTGTTTAGTCACTCTTTTCAAGCTACTAATCAGTTTTCATTTTACATCTATCTGCTTCAGAAATCATAGCCTTTTGCTATACTTAAAATTAATTTTCCCTGGTCCTACTGCTGTACTAGCTTTAGTTGTGAATCATTATGTTACCAGAGATAGAAACTGTCACCTTTGCTTATATATCAGTCTATGGCTTCAGTAAATTCCAGGAATGTTACACTTTTAACTGGAGCAAACTCAGGCTTGTTAACTGTCCAGCCATCCACACTGCTCCCAGCCTGTCTGTGCTACTGGTGTCCTTGGCTTGCCCGTGGCTTGTTCAGCTGCCGTGATGAACTCGCTGCCTCTTGCCACAGGATGCAGGGGGGGTGTGTCTAGAAACAAGGGGGCAGGTTTGAGAGCAGGTTTCTTTTTTTTTTTTTTTTGAGTAAGCCCATGCATCATGGGGAAGGAAGAAAGAAAAGAAAGGAAAGCAGTTCCTCAGTGTTATCCTGACACTTGCTCATTTCAGTGCTCATTTCAGGCCTGAAATTATTTGGCTCCATTTTCACATCAGTCATGGCAGAAGGGTCATGGCTGTGGCCCAGCCATATTTATTTACTATGTCCTTTTAGTCCCATGAGGTTCTGGCAAAAAGATATGATCAATGTGTCCTCCAGGATCACAGCAGCTGGTTGTGGGCATAAAACTTTCAGATGTAAAAGGCCATCTGTGATGCTCTGTGCCAAAGGCTCTACCATTCCCAGTGTCCCTCTTCCCTGCATTCACACCAGAGTATGATTCCCGGCATGATTCTCCAAAGCCTTTTGGACAGAAGACAAAAGGAAGTTGTCAGTGTGGAGTGGACCAAACTCCCAAGGGGCTTTGCTCATTGAAGGGGGTGCAGATTTTTCTGTTTCCTTTCCTTGGAAAGTCTGGTGTCTGTCTGAAGATGAATAGCCTGTAATTTTCCGGGTCCTTCTTGCCCTTTTTGAAGACTGGAGTCACATTGGCTTCCCTTCAGTTCTCAGTCACCTCTCCTGTTCTCCAGGACCTTTCAGAAATTATGGAGAGTGGTTTAGCAGCAATGTCATCCAGCTCCCTTAGCATTTAGGGGTGGATCCCATCAGGTGTCCAGTTTGCTTAAATGATCTCTAATATAATCCTCATTGACCAAGGGAGAGTCTTCCTTTCTCCAGACTTTTTCTCTTACTTCTAGGGACAGGGTTTCCAGAGGGCTGGACTTAGCAGTAAAGACTGAAGCAAAGAAGGCATTCAGTAACTTTGCTTTCTCTGTATCCTCTGGTACCAGGGTATCCACCTCATTCAGCAGCAGGCCCACTTGCCTAGTCTTCCTTTTGCTGATGTACTTGATGCCCTTCTTGTTGCCTTAGCCTTCTTCATTGCATCCCTGCAAACTCTGACAGTGTTCTTGTACTCCTACCAGTTGACCAATCCCTTCTTCCACTTTCTGCAAACTTCCTTCTTTCATTTGAGTTTTTGCAGAAGCTCCTTGTTCATCCATTCAGGTGTCCTGCCTCTTTTGCATGTTTATTTTTGCTAATAGTGATGCACTGAACTTGAACTTGAAGGAAGAGGTGCTTGAATATTAACCAGCTCTCTTGGCCCCCTCTACCTTCTAGAGTCCTAGCCCATGAGATTCCTCCAAGTAGGTTTTTGAAGACACCAAAGTTAGCACTTCTGAATGTCAGTGTTGTGATTCTA
Organism: Ceryle rudis; assembly: GCA_033439905.1. Lineage (NCBI taxonomy): Eukaryota > Metazoa > Chordata > Aves > Coraciiformes > Cerylidae > Ceryle > Ceryle rudis. The sequence continues at coordinate 79,761 of JAAGNO010020506.1, forward strand.
CTTGTTGCCCTACTTTTTCCATGCTAAAATCCACCATGTCATGGTCACTGCATCCAAGGCTGCCTGCAACATTGACATCCCTGTTTGTTAGTGCAGGGTCCAGCAGCACATATCTCCTTGTTGCCTCCTTCACCACCTGTGTCAAAAGGTTTTCATCAATGATTTGCAGGAACCTCCTGGACTCTGTGTGCCTGGCTGTGTATCCTTTCCAGCAAGTGTCAGGGTGTTTGAAGTCATGAGAATCAGAGCCTGTGACTATGAGGCTACTTTCAGCTGTCTGTAGCAGGCTTCATTGACTTCATCTTCCTGATCACATGGCTTGTACTAAACAACCACAACACTACCACTCATATTAACCTGTCCCTTAACTCTTACCCATAAGTTTTCAACTCATTCTTTATCCACACCTACGCAGAGCTTGATACATTCCAGTTGCTCTCTCCAATAAAGAGAACTCCACCACTTTGCCTTGCTGGGCTGGCTCTCCTAAAAAGTAAATAGCTATCCATGCCAGCATTCCAGTCATGTGAGCTATCCCACCGTGTCCCCATAACTGTAATATGATCATGGCCCTGCAACCACACACAGATATCTAATTCTTCCTTTTTATACCCCAGACATTTCACATTAAATGTGGTAACATTTTATTGTATGGACATGGGCCACTCTCAGCCATCTGGTTTTAGGAACCTGACTGTTCCCTAGCTTCACTGGTGAAAAATTGTTCGAGGGAAATGTCCAATTTACTGGTTGTAGCCTGTATGGCCAAGAGGATCTTTTTGGGACAAACATAAAGCAGGAGCAAATGGGAAGTGTTCACAGATTTCTGAGGAACCTGTTGGTTTGTGCCAGGGGCAAACCTGAATGATAAACAATATTGTGAACTTGGATCCAGGCTAACTTGACAATAAATATATGACCTAGGATATTTAATGTGGCTTTTTTTATATGAGGGTTTATTAACTGTTGGCTTCAAAGCTAATTTTTTCATACACTGCAGTTTAGTATCCTGGGGCCCTTGGGCTGAAATACATTGCCTGAATGCAACTGTTCAGACTTCTGCAGCTACAACTCCTGACATATGCAAATATCCCAAAGGCTTTGGCTTATACCTGTTTTCTGTGTGTCTTGGAAGCCTAATAGTATCCTAAACAACATGTCACTATATAACATTTTGCACAACTGAACCACATCCTTGACCCCTTCTGCTCACTTGTGAACCTCTGTGCTCTCAGAAGCTCACTGGACAAATTCAGTCTTGATATACTTTTAATGACACAGAATTCAACTCATATTTTAAAATATAAAAAGAAAAAAAAAAATTCTAAATATGCTTTGGGCATTCACAAATAACTGTTGCATATAATATTTTTTTTTTGGTGTCAGAAAGTATCACAGTGTGTTGTTGTGTTCAGCATTTTATATTTCCCTTTGGCTGAATATTTCACTGTAACCCACACAACTCAGTAGGGATTTTGCTAGCTTCCAAAAAACAGGAAAACTATGCTGAATGCAGATAAAAACGTACAGCCTAATTTGGAATTTACATTTGTGAAAGAAGAAAGCTGTATTCAGCAACAGAGATGAGGGACAGCAATGTGAAAATGAAGCCAGGTTTTAACAACTGGGACTAGAACTTTTGATAAAATGTGTAATTAGAAGAAACTGTTAGTCTCATTTTTAGTGCAAATGCCAGGGCGACCCCTTTGTCTTTTGGCATCAAACATCCTCCTCCAATTGGCAAAAGGATATACATATTTTGAAAGGAATGTGAGATATTAGTAAAAACCTTAGGATATGAACTGGAGATGAGAAAGCTCCCAGCAATGTCCCCATGCCTTGCATTGGCATTGAAAATTCCAAGTGACATACAATTATCCAGTAAATATATATTCTCAACAACACTGACTGTAAACCTACAAAGGCAAGTAATTACCACTGTGTTTGTAGCTTGTGTTTAAAGTGTGTAATTATCCCTCCAGCCCTCTACACAAATGTGTTTCACCATTTTTTACAGGTGTTAAATGAACACTTACTGACATGTATAAAACCCAACAACCATCAAAACAATTCAGTAAAATAATTTTATTATTTTCTTATGTTGAGAAACCTTAATTTAAACACAAAAGAAAAACACTTCTAATCTCAAAAACATTTTGATATTTTCCTGATATGACCACCAAACATATAAACATGTATTAAAGGCAAGGTGAACCCTGAGGGTCCACATGTTACTGGTAGGTACTTTAGAAATTCCTCTGTAGAGAGGAAAGCTTGTTCTAGTGAGATATAATCCAAGAGCTATTTTAAAAAATTAAATAAATACAACTTGATTTTCATGCTTGATAAAATTAAGTAAACCCCAGATTTTAAGTTTGAAAGTTTTTGGAATATCTTGGTTGTGGTGGGCTAGTCAAAACACAAAGCAGAAATCACACAAATAAGAAAAGCATAATCTTGTCAGAAATACAAAATCGTGTTTTGACCAAGAAGGCTGAAATGGGTTTGAATGAAATAACAATTTTTCAATATTCATTCAAGCCATATTTCCAAACTTGTTAGTGAATTGTCTAGAACATTATCCATTGTCACAATCATATTATTACTGGATAAAATTGAATTTAGATTCATATCCAAACCCCTTTAGTAACTGTAATTCAACTAACTCAGAAGTTGTTAAAATGTAGCTTTCCTTATATTTTTATATTTTCCTTATATTTTTATAAAATCATGACTTGAATTTGAAAGTGAGTTGCAGTATCTTTAACTGTGCTGAATATTACCTTACTTTGTGTATAGTCCTAAAGAAATTCCTAATACTGCTTTTGAAGGAAGACATTGTTTGCAAAAGAAAGAGAGGCAAAATCCTTTTGCTTTTGTCGAAATGACTTTACCTCAGTTATGAAAATCACGTAATATCCCGCTCAGAGGACATATGAAGAGTGTTATAACCTTATGCTCATCATGCTCAGTAGGACAGAAACATGATTACCAACACACTTTATGAGAAAAACTGACATTAAAAGTGTGATTGCCTATTATATGTTGAAATGGTTACTGTGAGAACTCAGAAACTATTTCTATTGAAGAACATATTTGCGTTTTGCTTATTTATGTTTGCAAATAGATTTTGAATAGATTGCAATAACTGAAAAATATCCATTGTTCAAGAGTACTTATTGACTTGTTATCTCTCACTTGAAACCTAGTGTTGTTTTTCTGTGGTTAAGCTTTCTTTGAAATTTGTATTTTACAAAAAGGTGGAATTATTGTTTGACCTTTCATGAGTAACAGACTAGTATATCTACCCATAGAAATGCCTAAAGTTTAATCAAAGATTATGAAGTTTATGAACACATGAAAATTAAACTTAAAATGAATGTGATACCATTGTGCATTACCCAGCACAGTGGCACACTGTGCTCTTTAGCTAAGTGATACAAATTTCACAAGAAACCTCTTCTTTTCTCCTTCTGCCTTCCTCCCCTCCAACCTGGTTTCAGAGTAATTTTGATGCTAGTAATTTTCTCTGATTCCACATAGTATTTGGGGAATATCTGCCATTAGGCTCAGCACCATATGGAATAGGCTTGGTCTCATATTACAGTCCAGTCTGAAATATGCTGTGTGGAGTTTAGTGTTTCATGAAGGTCTCAAATACTAATGATATACCTTAGATTTACATTGTAACCTAGAACTCCAACCCTTTGCATTACAAATTCCTATTTTTAATCTATGTTCTTGACCAAATTATACTTTGTCCAAACACAAAGTGGCCAGATACAGTATTTTTTTCTAAATTTGCTAAGTGACTTCTCACTTGGCATTCCTAACATGAGCATGCTTCAGATGACTGAATTTCAGAACTGCTAAAACTCAAGTCTATTGCCAGTGCCTCTAGGTAGATGCAGAAAATTGCAATGTCCTCCAAGTCACTAAACATTCCAAACCACTGAAACATACCTAGGTATTTTGGCAATGCCAATGAACAGCTGTTAGGCAAATATGAAGTAGAGAGGAAGGTTATGCCAATGTAGAGTGAATGATATTATAAAACAAGACTTTATACATTTAAAAAGTAAAGGCTGATAAAATATTTAGCTCAATATGGTATGTGGCACTACCAATTTTGTTACTTGAGGGAAAAAAAAAACTTATAGCACAACATTTTTACAAAGAACAGGGGCCAATAGAAATCCATACAACTTATGTTCAACAATATTTTAAATATATCCTCTATTGTTTAGAAATAACACTCCACAGTGTTTCCTTGTAAATTTAAATCTAGATGAAATACAAACACCACACCATCAATTTTTCCCTCACTCTAAGTTTCAAATTACTATCACCTATGCCTTTACTTATATTCTTATTCTGTAGGACTAATTGCAAAATATACACTTCAATTTTGCTATGAGCAATAAGGTAATTGTGAACTCTGTGCACGTAATTTAAATGTTTATGTAAAGAAAATACAGGATGTATTTTGTGGTTGGGCTTGTTATACTTTGAGCATATAATCCAGAACAGGAGCTCATTAGTGTATTTGCTTGCTTATTTACATGCAAAAATACAAGTGGTGGCAAAAACATTATGTAAATGAACTTAAAAAAAACCTCACTGACCTATTAGAAATTGTGTCAGTATCGTGCAGACCAGCAGTATTGCAATAGTACAGCATAGTACTACGTAATAGTAATATGTAATACTAACTACTAGTACAGTACAGGATAAGCATATTTACAGATTCCAGGAGCAGTAGTCAGGTTAGAAGGAGAATTAGCTGGGATGCTTTGTCTTGAACAGCTTTATTTCACAAAAAAAGTTTTTTCACCAACACATTCATTTTAATGTCACCTTCTACTTGAAAACATTTTCCCAATTGACCTGGTTTTTGTACTTGCATTTGGTAAGAAATAAAAATCTAAATTTTGCACCAAAGGAGAACATGGCCATTTCTGAGGAAACGGAAAATTTGAGCTGGAAGTAATGGGTGGAAGTTTTCAATGGCATAAGCATTTGTGTTTCCCTGGAGCAATGAGAAGTAGTTCAAAGCTCTGGTGAGCCCACTGGAGCTGCAGTGATACAGGCATGAATTTGCTGGGCGGTGGGAAACTGCCATTCTGTGAGGCAGTCAGTACTACTGCATCCATTCCCTGTCAGAGGGAAGGAGTGCCATGTGTAATGGATATTGATTCACTGTGCGTGGCAGGACTGTACTCTGATAAGATTTAATTCTGTTTTTGCCATGGTGATTCATTTCACTTTGGGAATGAATTAGAGCTGAGGTTAGGAGATTCACAAGCTCAGAAATCCTGCACAGAATGACTTTCCATTTTATGTCCTCATAATTTTCTCCCTGGAAAAATTTTCACTGTGCCACAGTGAATGAAGGAATCTGCAGTACAATTCTAGTTTGACTCTATCTCTGCTTCCCTACTCTGTCTCCCACCACTGAAAGTATCCATCGCTGGGGAGATATTGTGAATTCACAGCCTCCCTGGAGGGCTTCTTATTTAAGACAAGCTGTGCATAGACTGCGTACTGGAGCCAGAAGAAAAATCAGCACTGGCTTTGCCCTTTCTAAACAATCCCCTTTCTTTTTTTCTCTGTTACTGTATGCATTCTGAATGGCAGTACATTGTGCACAACTGCTGAAATCCTAATCAAAACTCATTGTGCATGAAATTCACTTATAGCATATTAGGTGCCCAACTGGGCATGCAACCAGATTCTTTTCCTGCACATCCTATGGAAAAAAGCCTGGGGTCTCAGGGTGATTTTCTTCAGTTTTGATGACTTCCATCAAAAAAAGGTTGTGTCTCTCAGAGAGGTAGATGATAGAAAACTGCCCTCCATCACCATCAATCCTTTATTGTCTTATGCTCCAGTTCCTGCCCAGCTGCTGCAGCTGACATTCTGTAGCCTAATAACTGCTAAAGGACTGCTTGTAGGATTGGTTTCTAATAAGGACTGGAGTGTTTGCTCTCCATTCCTGCTGCGAGGCTACTGCAGAGCTTTAGGAAAAAAAAGGTGAAGCTGACTTTTCTTATTTTATTAGACTATGACCCATAGAGTTCCCTAGAGAGTTATGTTTTGATTGTGTTGTGTTCTGTAATTGCTAGCTGCTGCTGTGCAGCAAGGTCAGGTTGTGCTTTGGACACATAGAACTTAATCCTTGAGGATACTTTTTAAATCAATGTAACACTCAAGGGCAGTAGGGGTAGGCACTGGAAGTCCAAATAATTGCCCCTGGCCCTTGTGCTTACAACTTCTCAAGACTTATCTAGGGGAAAGCTATGGAAGCTCTGATGTCTTCGCGTCTTCTTTAGTGTTGGAAAATGGTTCAGAGCTTTTAGTGTGCTCTCCTTGAGGTCCCTTGTGTACCATGGTCACAGATGTTACATTCCTTTTTATCAGAACTCTTCTCAAACTCCATGGCATTGCAGCCCTTGGGGCTAGCAGCATTGTTAATGTGAACAGCACTAGGAAATGATGGAGACAGGAAATACACTTTTTATTTTGTTACTTATTCTCGGCTTACTGAAATGGTACTGAAATGGAAGTTGGAAATGAAACATCATATCCAAATGCACGTAAATTCTTCCCCATTCCCTGCAGTTCTGAACAATGATTCAGAACTGATAGTGTTGCTACCTTTCCTCAGAGAAGGTTTTGGGTTTCATGTTTGGTTTCTTTGTCTCAAGGACGATATTCTGCAGGCTGACAATAACAGAAGCACCTGCCAATTGGTAAAAATTACAGGAAGAGTGACAAAAGGTATACTCATTTAAAAGAAATACTCGACAAGGGAACAAAGGGATAGGGAGTGTGATGGATTTCACAAGGCTATCTGGATCTGTTCAGGAGAAATGACTGAACACACAAGGAAGAACAGACTGTGCGGTGTCTTGAGAAGTGTTACAGGGTGCTGCATGCTGGAGAGATGCTCTTAGAACAAATTCTACCTGATATCTCTGAAGCCTTCCTGAAGACTGGTACCTGTTCATCTCTGTCTGTTAATGTCTGCCTGAGAACATTCAGGCTGTGCTGTTGCTCTTAACAAATGGGAACATAAACAGAAACATGCAAGTAACAAGAAGGTGAAAATGCCTATCTAACAGTGCAGAAATATTGTCCTGGAGAACAATTACTGTGCATTTCTCAATACAGGGACTTGGTCTGAATTTAAAACAATTCCTATTGAAGTAGGATTACTCAAATCTAAATAATTATGAAGACAGATGACAAATATGTGTGGAGGTTTGAACACATAAAAATATATTGTAAGATAAGTGGTCATTGCTGTGGAGATCAGCTTCAGGGCAGGTAAGACTGCACTGGGGAAAGGATCTGCAGCAAAAAGGGCCTAAGAAAAGCTCTTTTGTGGGCTTTTTGAAGCTGGGAGAAGCCCTTTGCCTGTTCTGGGCAGCTGAGATACCCTGGGTGGAGCCAGCTCCACCCACCGTTGATAAGGGTGACACACCAGGGCTGGAGGGAAGGGGTGACTTATGTAAGGACCTTCAACCTGTTGCCCTGATGCATGACATAGAGACTGCAATACAAGCAATGCCTAACAGGGATGAGTCAAGGGCTTCTGAGGAAAGAGGAATCAACAGGGTAGCGGCCGTGAAACACCTTGGAGAAACAAAGGAGTGTCCCTCTAGGAAGGTGACACGACCAGCAGCCCAACTGAAATACCTCTACACAAATGCATGCAGCATGGGCAACAGACAAGGGGAACTGGAAGCTACCGTGCTACAGGAAGGCTATGACAGAGTGGCTGTTACGGAAAGCTGGTGGGATGAATCCTGTGACTGGAGTGTCGCTATCAAAGGCTACGGGCTGTTTAGAAGGGATAGGTGCTGAAGAAGGGATGGAGGTGTTGCCCTGTATGTTAAGGAATGGATAAACTGTGAAGAGTTGTCCCTGAAGAATAGCCATGAGAAGGCTGAGAGTCTATGGGCAAAATTAGGGATCATGACAATAAAGGGAGCCTTGTGTCTGGTGTTTACTACAGGCTACCTGATCAAGGGGAGGCTATTGATGAAGGCTTCATACTCCAGCTCCAGGAGACATCACGCTTACAGGCTCTCACCCTGCTGGGGGACTTTAACCACCCTGACATTTGCTGCAAAAGTATCATGGCAAGCTGTAGGCAATCCAGGAGATTCCTGGAGTGCCTGGATGATAACTTTTTAAACCAAGTAATAGACAGCCCTACCCAAGGGGACATGGTTTTAGACCTAATGGTGACCAACGCAAGTGAACTAGTTGAGAACATCAAGATTGGAAGCAGCCTGGGCTGAAGTGACCATGCACTGGTTCAGTTCACCATGCTAAGTGGCATAGGATAGATGAAAAGCAAAGTCAGCACCCTAAACTTTAGGAAAGCAAACCTCCAGCTCTTCAACGAGTTGCTCAACAGGACCCCTTGGGAGGCAGTCCTCAGAGATAAAGGAGCATAGCAGAGCTGGCAGATCTTTAAGGAGGCTTTCCATAGAGTGCAAGAACTCTCAATACCCATGTGCAGGAAATCATGCAAGGGAAAAAGACCATCATGGCTGAGTCATGAACTGCTGATTGAACTAAAGAACAAGATGAAATTGCACAAACAGTTGAAACAGGGACGGGTATCCTGGGGGGAATACAGGGACGCTGCCTGGTTATGTAGGGACAAAGTCAGGAAGGCCAACGCGTGGCTAGAACTGAACTTGGCGAGGGATACAAAGAAAAACAAAAAAGCATTCTATAAGTATCTAAATCAGAAAAGGAAGGTCAAAGAAGGTGTAGCCCCCTGGTGTTTAACAATGGCAAATTAGTAACAATGGACAATGAGAAGGCTGAGGTACTCAATAACACTTTTGCCTCCGTTTTCACTGGCAACCTCTCTCCTCACAGCCCTCAAGTTGGTGGCCCACAGGACAAGGACCAGGTAGACAGAGTCCCTCCCACTGTAAGAAAGGACAAGGTTCATGATCACCTGAGGAACATGAACATAAATAAGCCCATGGGACCTGATGAGGTGCATCCTAGAGTACTGAAGGAATTGGCTGATGCAGTTGCTGAGCCATTCTCCATAATATCTGAGAAGTCATGGCAGTCAGGTGAAGTCCCTTGCAACTGGAAAAAGGGTAACATTGTGCCCAGCTCTAAAAAGAGTAAAAAAAAAAAAAGACCCTGGGAACTACTGCCCTGTCAGCCTCACCTCTGTGCCTGGGAAGATCATGGAACAGATCCTCCTGGAGTATATACTAAGGCACGTGGAGGACAAGGAGGTAATCCTAGGCAGTCAGCATGGATTTACTAGGGGCAAGTCCTGCCTGATCAACCTAGTGGCCTTCTACAATGAAGTAACTGCATCAGTCAACAAGGGTAGACCTATGGATGTTATCTATCCGGATTTCTGCAAGGCCTTTGACATGGTCCCTCACAACATCCTTATATCTATGTTGGAGAATTACAGGTTTGATGGGTGGACTGTTCAGTGGATAAAGAACTGTGTAGATGGTCACATCCAGAGAGTGATGGTCAATGGCTTGATGTCCAGATGGAGGAAGGTGACGAGTTGTATCCCTCAGGGGTCTGTGCTGGAACCAGTGTTGTTTAATATCTTCATTAATGATATTGACAGTGTCACTGAGTGAACCCTCAGAAAGTTTGCGGATGATACAGACTGGAACACGTGCCTTATGAGGAAAGGCTGAGATACCTGGGGCTCTTTAGTCTGGAGAAGAGAAGACTGAGAGGGGATTTGATAAATGTTTATAAGTATCTGAGGGCTGAGTGTCAAGAGGAAATGGACTGCCTCTTCTCACTTGTGCCCTGTGATAGGACAAGGGGGAATGGATATAAGCTGGAGCACAAGAGGTTCCACCTTAACATGAGGAGGAATTTCTTTACTGTAAGGGTCACAGAGCACTGGAACCGGCTTCCTAGAGAGGTTGTGGAGTCTCTTTCTCTGGAGATTTTCAAAACCTGCCTGGATGCATTCCAGACAGGTTTTGAAAATCAGCAGGATTATATGATCAGCAGGATTGTATGATCCTGCTCTGGCAGGGGGGGTTGCACTTGAAGATCTCCAAGGTCCCTTCCAACCCCTAACACCCTGTGATACCTGTGATACCAAGCTGGGGGATGCAGTTGATATGCCAGAGGGCCAGGATGCCATCCAGAGGGACCTGGATAGGCTGCAGAGCTGAGCCCAGATGAACCTTATGAGCTTCAACAAGGCCAAGTGCAGGGTCCTACACCTGGGCCAGAGTAACCAGCATTATCAGTATATGCTGGGAGAGGATATACTGGAGAGCAGTCCTGTGGAATGGACTTGGGGGTGCTGGTGGATGAAAAACTGGACATGAGCCACCAATGTGCAATTGCAGCCCAGAAGGCCAATCACATGCTGGGCTGCATCAAAAGAACTGTGGACAGCAGATCAAGAGAGGTGATTCTGACCCTCTACTCTGCCCTGGTGAGGCCTCACCTGGAGTACTGTGTCCAGTTCTGGACCCCCCAGCACAAGAAGGATGTGGACATATTGGAGCATGTCCAGAGGAGGGCCACCAAAATGATCAGGGGAATGGGGTATCTCTCATATAAAGACTGTCTGGGGCAGTTGGGGCTGTTCAGCCTGGAGAAGAGAAGGCTCTGGGGACACCTTATAGTGACCTTCCAATACCTGAAAGGGGCCTACCTGAAGGAGGGGGAAAGTCTATTCAAAAGGATTTGTAATGATAGGACAAGGAGAAATGGTTTTAAGTTAGGAAAGGACAGGTTTAGACTGGATATTAGAAATATGTTCTTTAATATGAGGGTGACAGACCACTGGAATGGGTTGCCCAGAGAGGTGGTGGAGGCCTCATCCCTGGAGTCATTCAAGGTCAGGCTTGATGGGGCTCTGAGCAACTTGCCCTAGGTAGAGATGTTGTACTTGTGTAGATAACCTCTAGATGTCCCTTCCAGCCTAAAACATTCTATGAATCTATTGGTGTTTGATTGGCTTCTCTCCAGCTAATACCATGTTCCTAGCACTCATTTCAGATTATTGTTCACTAAATGTCTCTCTCATTCTTTTATTATGAGATTCCTTTTCCATTACCTTTGCCATCTAAGAGCCAAGTGCCCAGTTTAAGGAGATCATCAATCCCATGAGGTCCTTTTTAAGTCAGTAAAGATATTGTCCTCTAAAGATGCCTTAATCCCACCTGTTTCACAGAGGGATCTTGAATGGCCAGGCTATAATAAGTGCCAGATTTTCAGACAGGAAAAGATGGAAGAGAATGCTACTCTTGTTTTGCTCAGGCATACACATTCCTCTTACTGCGTTATACAGCACTGTCTCTGATCTGTTGTGGCTTTTCCTTTTTGATTTAGTCCCTTCTAGGACAGCCAAGTGTATCTGAAAACATGGGATATCTAACCAAAATAATGAACTCATTCCAAAAGCAAGAGAAATTTCCAGGAAAAGTTCACACACATCACTACATTGCAGCTACTTTCTGTGATTTCTTGGTTTATTTGCCCCTTCACAGAATGGCAGAAGCACAGTACGGTGCTCATGTCATGAAATGTATTAGAGCATCTAAACCAAAACTAAAGTTTATTTAACAGCATTTTTGATAACATTGCAAAGCAGTATGAAAAAATAAGAAATATGTCTTATTTATCCATGCATTATAGAAAATAATTATGTTAATTGCATATTGTATAGAATATCAGATATAACTTAGGAAAGAACGATGTGTGTGTGTGTGTGGCATGTGTGCACTCTCACACAATGAAACTTAATTTACATAATATCCATACCACAAACCAAATTTGTACAATTTATTTTTTTTAATTATGTACGCTGCTTCAAAGTAAGGTTACTAATAAAGTAAGGCTACTAATACTATGACATAGCATTAAAAAAATAACAAATTTAAGGAAATGTCTTCCTTATTGATAAAGACTAACTAGAAACCTCCTTACTGGTATAAGCCTCAATATGTCCCAGATAATTCATAAAGTCACATAGAGATTTTCTTTAGTTTAAACAAATAGCTTGATTCAAATGCACATTGGCTTAATTTTGTTATGAAATATTGCCAACGATTTAAAAGAAATTTGTAAACCTTACTGAAATCAGATATTGTGTTTAGTTGAAGGCACACTGAAGTATCACATACTGTGGAGGGCAGAAGACTGGCATGGCAGGAGGGTTAGGCTTTCAAATCCAACCTCAGAGCTGAAGAAGCAATCATATTGATCTTAGGGACAAATATGTTTGCACATCTGCCTTCTGGAAGCCCATCTTTCAGCAGTTCAGATGATTTGAATTTACTGGCTTATAACATCATGACATACTTCAAACAATCCCTGTCAAATTGTAAAACCTTGTAGATTTACCTTGATATACAGAAAAAAACAGTACCCCCTCAGCATGATCCTCTAAAATAGATCTGAGCACTTACATTGCTGCTATTTAATCACTAGTATAATATGAATTGAAATGAAGATTGCCATCTCCACATTAGGATTGCTACTTGTTCCTTCCAAAATCTCTTTGGTTATATCAAGGCTTATCCTGGCAATCCACAGAAGTAGCTGTCCTGCTGATGAGGCTGTGTTGCCAAGACAGTCACTCATTGTAAAGAAACCACCTTGTTTAATTTAGACGGTAAGAATAAGGTGAATTTGTCTGAAGAGATGTCTTGCATCTTAAAGGATCTTGCACCAGACATCTAACTTTTAGATGTCAAAAGTGAGCTGATATGAATCCTAAACTGTAAAATATAAAATAGATTAGCAGATGAAATATTATGCTTCTTTCCTATTGATCATGGTCACACAATTTGATCAATACATAAAAGATGCACATTTGTTTTCAAGCTATGTCTTTGAGCACAGCCAGTAATCCATAAATTACATATAAAAATCACAACTGAATTTAAAAATGACAGCTAAGATTGTATTTCCTCCCAAGCTTGCTTTGCAGAGCAATACTCTAATCTGTTTGGGCATCACAGCACAGGGCCAGCAAGGACCTCAAGAGAGCCTCAGTGGCTTTCTCTGCTCCATGGCAAAGGCAATTGGGTCTTGATCATTCTCTTCAGATGTTTCTCTGAGCAGTTCCTAAGGATCTCTGGTTCCAGAGCCTCAGTTTCCCCAGGCTGATCCATTCCAGTGCTACACTACACTTAACATCAGAAAACTTTGCTAGTATCTAATCTAAATCTTCATGCTAATTCAAAGCAATTACTCCTTGCACTATCCACCACTGGCACTGTTGGTTATTTTGTTTCTTTTTGTTTTGTTTCATCAGCCTATTATGTATTTGAACAATGTTGCATGCTTCTGCAGTACGTTCTAATTTAAATAACCTCAACCATTCTTTGTAGAACATGATTTCTTGACTTCTCCATTGCTCTCCTAGGGATTCTGCTCAGATGGTCCACATCTTTCTTGAAGAACAATGTCTGAAATTTAAGCCGGCTGAATCTTTACCAGTGTTAATCAGAACAGATTACTTAAGTGTTTTGCACACTGCATTTATTTTATATATTCCAGTATAATGTCAACTTTGTGTCCTAAGCTTATATATGAAGATTGAAAATTTGAAGACTATAATGCTCATGAAGCTGAAGCCATGCAAAAACTGGTCTCATTTTTCTGAAACCCCTCATTTTTGTGGTATCAGGAGCTAGCTAGCCTCTAATGCAGATATTAGTAGCTAGAGAGAAAAACAAACAAACAAACAAACAAAAAAAATGCAACCAAGGAATTACCATTTCAGAAACAAGTTTAGGGTTTAGACACAGCTGAATATCTGTTCTTTGGTTGTGATCACTTGAGAACGAAGCCCAGTATATGTTGTGGGTTAGTTTTCCCCTCATGGAGCAGATGAGTCCTAAGCATTAGTAATTCGAGCATCTCTGCATTGTTCTGCTTGGTACCTTGAACTGTGACCTGAGCTCACTTTCTAAATAGAATTGGTCTGCTACCATGACTACTGTTGATGTTAGCTGCCAGGCAAGTAGTATCAAGGTTATAGTGACAGTAAAAAAGATCAGAATCCAAATGTGATGAAGTGTTTATTTATAAAATATGTAAATGGTTAATATGAAATAATTATCAAGAAAGAAGCTCTTCACCTGGACCTTGAAGCTTTCTCTGTTTTGTTGACAGTACTTTATCTTTGAATGATAAAGGAAGAATTAACTGCAGAGCCTCCCCATTACCAGCTAACACCACAGCTTCAGATGCTACCCAGACCAGCCTCAGATCTCCCCACAGACATCCAGGTTGGAGCTGCTGGAGCTGTAGCTATTGTTAAGCATACTTTGGACATTTGAGTTTGAAGCTGGTGCTGTTATGGCTACTGCTTCTTCCTGAGCTCATGAGAGTAGACTTAATAACATGTGCTGTTCTCACTGATGAATGGAGCTAGCCCAGACATCCTCTCCCTTCTCTCTGTGCTCCCCAGCAGAAAATAAAGTTGGTAAGTCCATATTTGGAGAGATTTTTAAAAGCATTGTTATATGCTTTTGTTAGTAAACAAACTATTATAAATAAATAACAAATATATGTATCTATAACAATAAATTTATATATATAATGGAATTAATCCCATCCCATTCACCTCTGCATATCCACAGGCCATTTAGTTATCAGTGAATTACTGGCTTTGACAAAACTAAGACCAAATCTCTATTTTTAATTATGTGGGTATGTACATATTCATGTATGATATTTTATAATTGGACTAATAAAAGGTGAGAAAAATGTTTAAATGTTTACAGAAGTCTATTTGTGTAGGTAATAGACTAGATCTTCAAAAATTTGTAGATAACATAGAATTTGAGAACTGTTAACTGCATAAGCTAGGGAATAAAATTTCACTGCCATCTGCCAATTTTTTTTTTTTTATTATTATTGTTGTGAGTTCTCTGTCTGGTGGCTAGCTTCTAAGGTGACTTCGATATAATTCAGAAATTACAGTCTGCCCTGGAATATGGTCAGTAATGGATCTTCATGACCTGTCACTGTACATGTGGCTGACATGGCTTTTGTCTTTTAAAGTAATATTCTGCCTAGATTAATTCATTAACATTCAGCTTACTTTATGAACATAATGCCTAAAGTTAAAGTTTGCTTTACATAGTGCCAGAAGGATTCTGGGATTGTATTTAATTTAAATCAATTAGTGTTGCACTAATTATAATTTGATGTGTTCTTTTCTTCTGAACTTATTTTCCTAGAGAAGATGAAGAGTTCTAAAATGAGATACTATTTTCCTATTTAGATAAATTATTTAAAATTGCCTTGAATTTAATTTATATTTGGAGCTCACTGCAACACATTCATGTTCTAAGGCAACTTTTGTGCAATTTTGTGCTGGTGATGTGCATTTAGCAGAGTTCCATCTGGCAGCTAGACACTTTTGAACCCTCAGCAAGAAATAACCTTAGTGGAATCTCAGTGGTGTCACATTAGAGTAGTGGAAGTGCAATGCACTCTTTTCCAACTCATTAGCAGAGTTCAGAGGGTTTCAGCTGAGAGTTCATGTCAGCATTAGAAAGTCTAAAATTGCTGTAATGCTCATTTTCTGCAGGCTCTGTCTGCTGATGAAAAAAAAATATATTTTGTAACCTTAAAAAACCCAAAAAATCTAAGTAACCCAAAAAGGTGAGCACAGTCATTTAAGGCATACATTTTACACTTAATGTAGGGAGAGGAACACTGCTGTGCAAATATGGGAAGTCTGCATTTCAGGGTCTTTGGACTCATTGCACTATAGAATATTGCAATATAGAATCGATCTGTCCATGGGTGTACACTGTTGTCCACATGCAGTAGATAGAAGATTTAATCAGATCTGCTATTTCCTAACTTAAAACTAATCAAGTCAGCAGTTATTTTTAAAAATTAATCTTTTTTGTTGTATGTCTTCAATATGATAAATACAATGTCAATTTACAGAGATGTCTGAATATACTTTTTCTTCAAAGAAATATGTGAGAGGGAGAATTCAAGCCTTACATTCCAGAGATGTTATTCTTGAACATGCATGATAAAATAAAATGCATGATGAAAAAAACCTTCCTTTTGTTTTCTTGCAAAAGCAATAAAACCCCCCTAAAAATTACCACCAGGTTGCAAACAGCAAGTGTGAAAAACATTTGTAAGGATAGGAAGGCTTTCTACACTAATAAAAGGCAAAAGCTTTCTTTTATATATACACAGATTCAGAAACCAGTCTAATTGCTGTCCGTTCTCCCATTGGTTCTTCTTGTAAGTCTCCTTCTCTGGAGACTTTCAAGACCTGTCTGGATGTGTTGCTATGTGGCATGCCCTAGGTGTTCCTGCTCTGGCAGGGGTTGGACTGAAATATCTCTCAAATATCTCCAGAGGTCCATTCCAACCCCTACCATTCTGTGATGATTCTATGATGATTCTATGACTGTAAAGACCCTGGAGCAGTCAATATGTAGTCTTAAGTACAAGTCTCAAGTCAAGGATCTCCTGTGAGGTTTTGAAAGGCTCAGAAAATGTCCTGGTGCTGGAAGATGATGTTTGGGAGGTAACTGGGTACAACAGGCCATTGGAGAGGCTGTGCTACCTGTCTGGGATGGGTGCCTCTATATTTGTGCAGGGGTAGAGTCCCTGCAGAGCAGTACGTATCTGGTTGTGTTTATTGATTTCTGTGAGACTGACCTTGATTTCCCTCCTCTGTGGAGAGACCAGTCCTCCAGTATGCCTTCTGGTGACAATGGGTCACTTCTTTCCTTTCAAGTTTATGTACTGAGGCAAGGAGAACATTAAGCTTCTTGCTCTCAGATACTGTGCTGTAATCTGGTGTTTCAGGCTGAATGCCATAAAATGTGAGTTACTGTTCCTCCACATAAATAGATAGTGTTTCAAAGAGTAATTCCCTGGGGTTGTTTTTGGTTTTGATTTGTTTTGTTCTAGTTTGTTTGTTTGTTTTAAAGTTTCTAAGGGATCTTAAAGTAATATTCAGGCAGGATTATCTGAGACATTTAAAATACTAACCAAACTGTACTAATTGCAATTCAGACAAATGAAATAATTAATGTTCAGAATATATACATGTAAAATAATGCAATCCTGTTCAAGTTATATTTCTAGTTTTATCTTTCTCCTGAAGGACAATACTGAAGGAAAAACAGATCTCATTTCCTATGTGAGCTGAAATACTGGTAGCTTTTTTTCTGAAGTAGTCTTTTAGCTTTCAGGGATATGGTAGCCATGGTAAATAATCTTTTCTTTTATCCTTCAATAGCCTCTGACTAACATATGTGTCCCAGAGTGGTGTCTCAGTTTTGCCATCACAGTTGCTGATGGCAGACAGAGACAATTTTTGACAACACTGATGTATTAACATTTACCATAGATTAACATAAGTGTAGATTATTAACAGTTTTACCACTTGATAGGGCTCAAAGCAAAAGGGGGCTTTTCTGCTCATTGCTTCTACCACTCGTTTCCCTAGAAATCTAACTACTGAGAGAAGAAATTTAAGTCAAAGATTTCTTGTGGTACTGTAGACTACAACGCAGTAACTTGTCCTCTTTTCTCCTACCTGCCATCAGAACAATACCTATTGTTTTCTGCTGTAGTGCTGAACTCTAACATAAGGCTCAAAAGGGAGTATGCAGATATAATAGCAAAACTGAAAGTGTGACAGATGGAAAGCTAGTTGCACTGTGGTTGCACACCTTGTAGCTGAAGAATTTGTCCATTTCAGCTTTTCCCTGCAGAGATTTAAATTTGCAACTTCCAGGATGACTTAACCACCATGTTATACTGTATTGTGTGTACAACACCTTTTGCTGACTCTCTTCCACCTTGTAGAGGCAAAATGTTCTCTAAGACAATAAAAAATATTAAGTACCACTAGGTTAGGAGAGACTTTGTCTCCAACATCCACTCTGAATCAAAAAATGGGTTTGAGCCAAGATTTGACACCTTCCAGGAAAGTGCTTTAATACTGAGTCATTTTTCTTCTCACTGGCTTAATGAATATTTAAGTAGTCCATGCAAAATGGAACAGAATCAGTGGGAAAGTCTGTGAACAAACCTCACTAGAATACCTTACAATGTTGTTTTTGAGGAGACATGGTTTTGAAGAGACGTGGTTTCAGATGCTCTCAGAAAAAAGAAAAAATTGCATCTACCTCCCATAATTTGGATGAATATGGTTTTGTTTCCTTAGCTTTTTTCTGCCTCTTTCCCACACTGCCCCCCTCCCCTAAATGCTACTAAATAAAATATTTGACATATAGCGAAACAAATAATTTGGGATATTTTAAAGTTAATTATTTGGATGTTTAAAAACATCTAATGTGAAATTCAACCCAAATTTGCAACTGGTTTAGCTATTCTGAAAATGTTGGTTTGTTGGTTTTGGTTTTTGTTTGGTTTTTTATATATAAATAACATGCTTGAGGTAAAAAACACCCAAACAAACAAACAAACAAAAAAAAGATGCTCTCCAACCAAAAGAACTGCTCAGCTCTCACAAAAAAATACAATGTGCATTCTCTTGTCACTGCTACAGAAGAGTTTTATCTTCATGCACCTGAAGGACAAGAATGCAACAGTGGGCTAGCTTATGTGGCTTCCTAAAGGGACATGTCACTTCATGTGTATTAGATTATACACAGATGATTTTTGTAACATTTGGACATGGCAGTTGAGCTCATTTTTCCTAAAGGGTCTGCAAGGATGAAGGAGCTTGAGCTTCCTGGGCAGCTGAAACTGACATGAGACTTCACTGAGGCTGAACAAGCAGTGTCATCCCTTTCTAGTCCTGGCATGGTGTTCCTAGCCTGTCTCTGACATTAAACTACTTTTGTGGGATGACTAAATACAACTGACTCACTGGTCTGAGAGAAAAATAGGGGTTTTTCTTTCTTCTATTTTCTGGTCTAGTTCCATGTTGTTTTGCCAGTCTTTTCCACTCCGTGGCTACATAATTCCTAGAGCCTTTTGGCATAATTTCTGGTTTAGACTGGCTTCAGCCAGACATAAGGCTAGAAGGAGAAGGATAAAAGACAAAGTTCTCTTTGAGAAATTAATGGATGTCAAGAATGGACAGTTGGTGCTGGTAGAATTCCATGAGTCAGGGCCTCAGTTACCTGTTTCCTTTGTGCATTCATCTGTGAATGTCTCCAAAGAAGGCAACACATCTCTTTGCTTGTGTAGTAACTATGTGTCTTACTGTGTTTGTATAAATCTCAAGTCAGACTGAAAATAGACATTATTATCCTTTCCTAGCTACAAGCCAAGGTATTTGCTTAAGTGATGCAGTTTTCCTGAGTATCTCATTAAAAAATGTGGAAATACATTTTCCAAACCCCTGGGCTAAGGTGACAAGTAGCAAATTTGCTTTGCAGATCCCTATTCACCATAGTGGAGTCATTCGGACTTTCTCTTCATAACAGGTAGGTCCTGCAGGGATACGATAAAAGAGTTAACTTACTTTATAAGCTTGAATAATTAATGTGATTCACTACAATGATTCTATTAGGATGCATAGTTTTTGCAACTGATATATCCTTAGAAATATAAATGTAAAGTTTCAGTGTCTTTGTCCACACATTGTTAGGTGTATAATATTGGTATTTCTTAAATTATTCAATATATTATTTTTCACATTTATCCAGTACTTTTTTGTGCTCAAACTTTAACATTATACCTGAACAATAGCAACTGTTGCTATGGTGTTATTCTTGATTATAAAAGGGCCTTGTCAACCATAAACTAAATTTTTTACCTTCTCAGCTACTAAGGAGAAAACACCTCCTTCCTTTTTTTTGGTGTGTGCAAATGTATTATGCCTCTTGATGGATATTGTTAATTGGATTTTTAGGGCTAGAGTGGTTCCAGAAATGACGAATATATTTGCATAAAAATTCAGTCTTGTGCCTGCTACGGATGGGCTGTGTTCATTATTAAAATAATGAGTTCTGGAGGAATCACTCAGGGTTAAAGAATCTCTTCCTATACACTTTCTGCCATGATTATTTGTTATTTTGTTATTTGTATTCAGGTGGCAGGCACAAGCAGCTGGATACTGGCTACACCTTCAGGATTAGTCTGTCTGTGAAGGAGCAGAGTTCACAATCAGACTCCTACCTCCCTGACACAGAGAATTTCCAGTATTTGGACATTTTAAAGTCAACATCTTCTGTTAAAATATTAAGCTAACAAAAATGCTTTTTGAAGCAGAAGGTGATAAACATATTCCACAAATATTAACCTTAAGAAAAAAATATTCCCAGTTTTTATTAGCTCTTCTCCTGTTCTTCTTGAAGTTTTCATTTTGCAGAAAAGTGTAAAAATGAAATCTTGGACTCAGAGAAGTTTTTGTTTTCTTAAACTTTTTTTCTTTTCCTTTTTCAATGCATTCAATAATAAATCAGATCATCACCTAAAGCATTAAAATGACTACCATATTTTTGGACTTTATATATTAGATTACAAGGTCAATGGGAAAAAAAACTGAACAGAAGGGCTTTACTAGTTACTAGAGCTTGGAGCCAGATTGAACTGTTAGGTATATGAGCATAAATCTGGAGTTATGCTCTCAAGAACAATCAGATTACTTCAGATTTATGCTTGGCTACCTGAGATCAGCATTGGATCAAGGAATTTTTTTTTGTAAGTACATTTTTGCAATTAAAACCGTTAGTAAGACTAAATAATGAAAGTGTCAGACTGTCCATATTTGGATAAATTGAACAACTATAAATTTTTATCAGGTATTCTTTACTTTGAGTTAAAGAAGATGGAGAGCCATGGCAGACTCAGTCTGTATGTGATTTTCTTTCAGGCTATATCATAAATACTGAAACAGTAATTTAAAATAATGCTTTCTGTTGAACTAGAACCTTCTGTCCTCCTTTCCCCATTAAGATGTTTTCTATTACCTATACATAAAAGTTGGAGCATCAGATGTACGAAGACTAACATACAGAGAGGCTAGAGATGTACCTTTTCTATGAATAGTTTTTTGTATGAATAGTTTTTACCAAACTAGAAATATGTCTGCAGCATCATGTCTGAGATGACTTCTTAATGCATAACATTTTCCTTAATATGCAAAAATAATTTCTTTAATATAGAAAAAATGCAACAAGTTCCTTGCTGTATTTCCAGATCCTCTCTACCTGATCATTTATATTGCACCATTATAACAAAAATGCCCAGTGCTTTTTTCCATTTACACTTTTAATTGGACAGAACTTTTGTATCCTCAAGATGACAAATGTTTCCATGATGTTTTTGTTCTGTCTTTGATGTTAGAATTTGTGTTCAGCTTGTGTCTATTTCAGGAATTAACTACAGTCTTGATGCAGTTTTATTCCCAATACAAGCATTCAGTTTCCTGAAAGTCTGAGCTCTGTCAAAGGCATTGCATTTCTTCTTTTAGGCTATACTTCATTCATTTCTTTCACTATTGTAACATGATTTTCACAACAGCATGCCTTTCTTATTGTTTCTGCACTCCGAATAGCAAACAAAGACTTTCCAGTCAGCCATGATAATTTTATTTCTCCTTCTTAATCCTCATCTAGGAAGACAAATTTTTAAAAAATGCTTCTTATATGGGAAATATTTCCACACTATACAAATTACCTTGTGGAAACTGACAATTCATAAAAAATTTGTGATGAAGTATTCATTTGAAAAATGTATGTACATACATATGCATATACTGTACGCTGTTTGCATCTCTAAATGTGGCACCTCATGGCTGTTGAAGGTCTGATTCAGATGACTGATCATAAAGTGGATCTTTAAGAGGTATTTGTGAATGAACAGGTTAGGAACCTTGAGAATCTTCTCAGGGAAATTACCATACCTTCTTGAGGACTGCTGAAGAAGTTGTGGAAGGATGTAGGTATGAAAGTGGTTACTTGTAAATGCACATCAGAATAAAATTTAAGTAAATACTAAGATGTTGGCTCATATCTAAAATAAAAGAGGAGGTAAAGAGGAAAATTATTAAGAAAAGGTTCTGATGTTTGGCTTTGGAAAGGGTCCTGGAGACCCAGGGCATGTCTGAAACATACAGTGTTCCCAACAACTCAAGTTTAAGGAGCATCTCCTTAGGTTTGTCAGTTTACACTAAGAGGATGAGCTCTCAAGTTTATTGTTATCATAATGACAGGTTTTTAAGAGTCAGTGTTTCTGTTAAAGATACAATCACAGAGGAATTAATTAGCTCTGACAGAAGTCAGTTTGATAGTGGTACTCAAGAGAATATGATAGCCACAAGGGAAATACTGACAACAGACACAGCAAGATTACTCCTTTTGCAGTGTTTTAGAAAAACTTATTCATTGGCACATACAATGAATTGAGAAGTCTTCAGCCTTTTGGATGTAAAAGCCAAGGATTCAATATGTCATTGCCATGCTGAGCAAAACCTGAATTTTTTAATAGCCTGTTCACAACAAGATGGATTAATGATTGGCAGAGAAACAAGGAACACAGAAAAATATTTCAGAGAATTAAAGGATTAAAGCAATTTGTCTCTGGTGAGGCAAAAAAAAAAATTAAAATCTGAAGGGGTGGAAAAAAGATAAGAAATAAGGACAACTCAAACATTAACTTGGAGCAAAAATAGCAAAATATGTTATTTCTTTCCTTGTTCCCTTCTCTCTTGTAACTCAGTTAAAGGAGCCTTCAAAGTTTATTTAATTTACTTTGGCTTTCTAAGCCCAATCAAGGAAGCTATACAAGTGAAAGCTTTCTCATGAAGGGTTGTTTTATATCTATAAATGGTAGTTTCTATACATGTGATGACAATCACAGTGCATGTGCAATGCACCTGAAAATACAATTGAAATTTCTTATATATGTAATAATAGCACTTTTTAAAGTCTCAAGTTGTCTCAAGAAGGAGTAACAGTTGATCATAGCAAAAAACACATTCCCATCAAGTTAACTTTTTAACAAGGGGGCTGCAAGTGACATTGTCATTAAAAGGCCATTTTATTTCTTTGTGCTCTGTTTTCAGATGGTTTGGAATTCATATAGGCAAGAGATATGTAGTAGATCTTCAAGTATGAGCTGACAGGGGGACCACAGTATATTCATGTCCCTTTCAATGGTGATGTGTCTTGCACAATTCACACCCTCAGGCTTCTCTCATTGAGGAACACAGGAGAATTTTGTCCTGTCATCCTTTCCATCTTAATGCCTGTCATGGGAGAATGGCACTGGAGAGCCATTGATATTTCTTTTATTTCACTTGAGAGATCTGCTTTCCTATCATTACTTCTTTATACCACTGGTTTGAATCTTACAAGAATTATACAGTTTTGCTTTAATTTCTGTGTGATCAAGAGTGTTCTAGGCAAACTGAATACCTTCTAATTTTAAACTCTCAGTGCCTTGTACTGGACTTACTCTGTTAAATGATCATGTCAGTGGCAGTGTGTTGAGGAGGGCTGCACCCAGTACATTATGGGTCACCTGTAGCCCTTAGATTCTAAGTCTTGAAACGAGCATCTTACGTTTGTTTTGTGCAAATGCCGAGCTGCTTCTTACTCTGAGCATTCATGGGTCACCAATTCAGTCTTGGCAATTCTGATCTGTCACTGGGTGTGCTGTGCCAACACAGATAAGAAAAGTATTCCAGAATAACAAGCCAGTAATCAAGTAGATAACTTGCAGGGAGTGATATTCAGGGAAAATACATTCAGAACAGAAGACCAAAATGACTCCAAGTGAAAGCTGGAGTCCTCTATATGGAACGATCAAAACACTCTCAGTGAGAAGTCCTGTAAGCCTCACAGGGTGACAGCAAGGGCTGGATATGCAGGTGGTGCTGGGAGGATGACTTAGTTCTCACCAGGGTGCTAGAGCTAATAATATCTACAAAGCAGATAGTAACATTGGTCTCAGCTGTAGATTTAACAACAATTGCAAAATTTGGCTTTGTTTCTAGTAAGTATTTCTATGTTCAGAATTGTTAATTCTTCCTGTACATACTCCCTTAGCTGCTATTAGTAGCAAACTATCTCTTTTTGTCTCAGAAAATGAAGTTCTACCTAAAAGAGTGTTGATGTGTGGTCTATGTTATGGTGGATTTTTGGAGGATTTCTCTAACATAACACAGAACAATTTGAATATGAATATGTTTTTTTCCAAGTTTGGGTGTATTTGGATCTCAGTGCTGCATAACTACTTAGTGAAACACTGGATGACAGAAAGTTTCTAAAATCAGAGTGTTGGATTTTTTTCTAAAACTATCACAGATCAAATTACAAGTTATGAGTGGGAAGGAGGGAAGAGTGTAATGAAAAACAGAGTTATAATATTAGACCTCTGAATAAAGTGGAGAGTTTCTGACAGAGAAAGTGGAGGAAGTTTTGAGAAAAGTTAATGTAAAAAAAAAAATAGATGGTTATTGGATGTTAGTTTCTCTCTCACTATGGGCTTTAGTTGTTTAAAAAAATGGTTTGCAGACAGAGATATTAAAAAGATCAGTAATACTGGTCATTAAAAATGGATTTCTGAGATATAAAGAGTGGATTTGGTCCAAAAATCAAATTGAAAATTAAATTATAGAAAGCAGTAATACAGCAAGATAACAGTAATACAGCAAGATAATTGCCAGTATATTCAGATGTGATAGCAGATAAGAAAAAATTATTTGGTAAGAAAATTACACTAGTATATAGAAAAAACACTTTTTTAAATGGCACTATTTTTATCATCCATAGGGAATAAAAACATCTTTTAAGAAAATTATCAGATTTTCTGACATAAATTTTCAATAATTGCTAGATAACAAAGAACTTGCATAAGCCCTACTGCATATAGAAAAAGCCTAAATATATTAGTCATCCACAAAGTTAAAAAATATTTATCTCTGATTTCTGTCAAGATCAAAGAATCACAGAATTATTGAGGCTGGAAAAGACGTCTGAGATCATCGAGTCCAGCCTGTGACCTAACACCACTACATCAGCTAAATCATGCCACTAAGTGCAGCATCCAATTTTTCCTAAACACCTCCAGGGATGGTGACTCCACCACCTCCCTGGGCAGTCCATTCCAGTGTTCTATCCCCCTTTCTGTGAGGAAGTGCTTCCTAACATCCAACCTAAACCTCCCCTGGTGCAGCTTCAGGCCATGCCCTCTCATCCTGTCATTGGTTGCCTGGGAGAAGAGCCCGACCCCCGCCTGACTACAACTTCCCTTCAGGGAGTTGTAGAGAGTGATGAGGTCCCCCCGAGCCTCCTCTTCTCCAGGCTGAACAACCCCAGCTCCCTCAACCTCTCCTCATAAGACTTTCCCTCCAGTCCCTTCACCAACCTCATCGCTCTCCTCTGGACCTGCTCCAGCACCTCAATATCCTTCTTGAAGTGAAGGGCCCAGAACTGCTCACAGTACTCAAGGTGAGACCTCACCAGTGCCAGAGACAGGGGCAGAATTACATCCCTAGACCTGCTGGCCACACTATTCCTGATACAAGCCAAGATGCCATTGGCCTTCCA